>JANHGL010019974.1:0-32295 GCA_024611195.1 Ceyx melanurus
AAAAATATAATTTAAATAAATAGGAGTGGATAATCTTACCAGGGAGCTGCTAGATCTTCTAGATTTCTACAGATTTCAAACTTCAGAAGGTTCTTGGTTTTTTTGGTTGTGTTTTGGGTTGGTTTTTTTTGGTAGTCACTTTGAGAACTTCTGAGAGTAACTGATGAGTATTGGGAGGATGCTAAGCACAGTATTGCCTAAGGCAAAGGGGGTTTAAAGGAAAATGAAGCATTGCTGAAATAGAGATAATGGCAGAGCAAAAAGCAGAAATTATGCAGAACATAACTAACCCTAGGTTAGCTGAGTCTGAATTAATATAATCAAGCAGAGAACTTAAATACCAGGATGACACACTACCCGGCCTCACGAGGAAATGAGTTTTGAAGTCTTGGCTTGGAAGAAGAAGAGTCTGAGTTCCCTGATAGGAATAGTTAATGCAAAGCAGGATGGGGGGAAATCTAAGGCATAACAAAAAGCCTTTTGATGTGTGGTACAACAGGTATAATAGAAAACAGGCCCAGTGCCCATAGCAAGATACTGGGTTTATCTCTGCCTTACAAAGTCTGCAAACCTAGTTCACTCTTTTTTATGCTCTTGGTATTTACTCCTCTTTCAGCAGCTTTGCCTTGTCAAAGGGAATTTTGAGTTTTGAGTAGTTCACCACTCTGTTAAGTTTGGGATTTTTTTGGTGGGATATGCATTTTGTTTTGCTGGGATTTTTTTGGTGGGATATGCATTTTGTTTTGTTGGGATTTTTTTGGTGGGTTATGCATTTTGTTCTGTTGTTTTATTTAAAGGACAGTGAAGAAGTGCTGCTGATCTCTGTATTTTCTTCTCAGGGCCTTTTCTCAAACCCCAGTTTGCTCATCTACTTTCCAAGGTTATCACGCTTTTGAACCTATTTTGTAGGGAATTTACTTGATGTCTTTCTCTGACAGGTGTCAGGTAGTATAAAAGACTTTAACAATTAATACTGCCTCGTGCCATTTGTGCTTCTTATCACAGCAGAGAAAAGCAGTCACCGTGCTTGTGCAGTCTGCTCTCCAAATCAAGACATATCTATCCTGGCAACCTCCTCACTTGCTTCATTATCCTCCTCTATGGAACATCTTTGCCTTGCTGCTTCTTGATTCCTATTGTCTTATCTTTGTGAGCTGCATCAGCTGCTGTCCTGTTCACATAGCTATGTCCAGAGAGGATGAAAGTTTTATATATATATATATAATTATTTTTTTTTTCCTGAGTAATCAACTTCAGCTTCAATTTCCAGCAACCCTGACAATAAAAAGCCTTTGTGCAATTAATTAATTAATATTTGGAGAAATATTCTGTACAAAGAAATTGGGTAAATTGGAAGTTATGAAGGATCTGGTCCAGAAAAACATATGCCTTAAAAAAAAAATAAATCCTGTATGCAGAATTGTTCTTTGTTTCTTGTAGTTTGTTTTGCTCTTTAGTTTACTGAAAGGAATAAGGGGTTGTTTTTATACTGTACTTATGTTTTACCTCTCCTGGTGTAGGGTTCAGTTACTCTGTCTAATTAGCACTTGTGACTGGCCAAATTCTGCTTGGATACAAGTGTTAGGGTGAAACTTTTTATTGTGCTATTTAGCAACAGGATTGGGGACAGGTTTGTGACACACTTCTTTGTGTAAATGAAATGCCAATTTATTATTTCCCTTTTTTAACTTAACATAGTAGTTTCAACTAGATTCCAGGTTGCTGGTTTATTTTTCTGCTTTCATTATTTAACAGCTAGTTAATTTTCTATCCTTTTTTTCCACTCAGAGAGCATTATTTACTCAGTTGTGCTGGTGTCCAGTTAATTGAGGACTGAAGCTAAGATGCTTGGGGTTTCCCCTTGTTCAGTGGATTGTTTTACCACCTCCAGTTGATTGCACCACTCATTTTATTTGACAGATTCAGTTATCAGACCTGCTAGTGCCCAGGCATCTGGATTGGTTTTTCCCTTGAGAGATGCAAAACTCAAAGGGAATCCTCCTTTTAAAAATCTCTGTTGCTTTCCCCTCTGCAACGATTGCTTCTGCTTTTTTTGTTTGCTGGGTGTTGGTGAAATGCTCTGCTGAGGGTGAGGGAACGTTTGAAAATTAGAAATATTCATGTTAATGGGACCTCACCCTCCCTTCCAACACTACTAGGCAGGTAGACTATTCTTCACATTGAAATTCAGCCTTACAACCTGCCTGCACTTAGCAAGGGGTGAGCCAAAACCCAGGAGCTGTGATTCTCTCCCAGAGCTAATTGTGTCTGTATCTGAAGTTTATCTAGCTGGGCTTTGCAGAGCTGTCAGCATCACCCCATGGTCCTGCTCTGCATTTCCAGCAGTGAAGCAGTTAATAGAGCTGCTGATTAATGTATCTCTGCTACTGAGTCTTTTTATTTTCCAGGACATTTAACTAAATCAGGTAGATGTCATTAGCTGATTTTCACAGATGGGGAGACTGAGGCACAGAGGGGCAAAGTGACCTCCTCTGCCTCTCTTTCTTCAAGTTCCCTCCCCTTCCAGGAATTGTTTTTGCTACCAAACTGATGACGAGCTGCTAAAGCCTCATCCTGCTTAATTTCACCAGTGTTTTTAGTTGTAGATTTAGTGTGGGATAGGGACAAAATGGAAAAATTCTAGTAGAAGGCAACTTTAGAGCAGGCAAGAGATACTCAAGCAGCCAATCTTGCTGTTCTCATTTCCAGAGGACATATTCTGCCTGAAGATAAATGTAGTACAACTTCTGCTGATGTGAGCAGGTATTAGTCACCACGTCCAGGGCAGAGAATTTTACCAGTGTTAATGACTCCTGACCATCTGAAGCTCTTCCCTGGCCACTTAACTTCTTTCATTATAGCCTCTTGACCAAGCTTTTGTGATCAAGCCCTCTGATTTAGCTTGTAGTGGTATTTCTCTCTCTAGCTGTCCATATGGATTGTTCTGCCCTTTGGAAACAGTTCTTTCCCTCAGCTGACTTCTTTTATTAATTGCAAGGCCCGTTAAGTTGCTGCGATTGAGGGGGTTGTTATGTGTTTCAATTACATCAGGAATATCTGCTGCTATATAGAAATATTCACAGTATAATCAGGACTAAAAAATGTTAATCCTCACAAGGATTTTTACAGCCTCCCCAGGACTTAATTACAAGAGTTGGGGAACAAACTTGAGAAAACTGATGAACTGTTTATTGTCAACCCTTTATGCCTTTTGGAAAAGCAACTCCACAGATCGGGGTGATTATTGTTATTTGTTTATTGTGGTAGCTTCTGGACATTGCAGCTCAGATCGGGGCACCATTGTGTTAAGTGCTCAGCACCCTCGGAGTGAGAGCCACAGGCTCTGCTTGCAAGTGTTTTGGGGCTGAACAGACCCAGACAGGCAGAGGGTGGGAAGGGGAAAGCCAAGCTCTGGGATGAGCTGTAGCCCAGGGGGCACCCCAGCCACCTTTCCAGAGCCCTGCCTGCAAGACCACCCTCCTGAGATGAGTCCTGGTTTCTTGTATTCATGTCAATTTTGTCGATGTGCTTTATTTACATACATTTAGGCCTAATCCTGCCCCTTTTCCCTCTGCTGTCACTCCTGGTTACTCTCAAAGCAGAGGGCTACAGTCCTCCTGGGGCAAAGCCTTGTGTCAGTGGGGTGGGGAGAAGGCACGGTGGGTGGAAGTGATGAATGCAGCCTTGGGGTAGGTGAGAGTCCTTTTCCTTCTTTGTTTAATCAGGGTTAACCAGGATATTTCAGGTTTTTTTTTTTTCCCTTAGCTTCATGTTCAAAACACAGACAAGGGGCCAGAAGCAGATTTGGATGCACATCAGGTGGGAGGGGGGGGACAGGTGGTTCTGCAGGAGCTCCTGCAGGTACCTAGTTTGTAGGGATGCTGCTGTGGGACCCCTCTGGGCCCCCAAGTGAGTCTAGTGACAACCCACAACCTTATTTCCTAAAAGACAGGTTTTTGGCACAGCATAAGCAATCTTGCAGGCATAGTGTGGGCTACTTCTGGAAATCCACATGGTCTCTTAGGTAAGTAAAAATCTCCACAGCCTGCCCTTGATGTGTGAGCCTCCAAAATGCCATGCACAAATATGCAGATGACCTAAAACATGTATTTTTATGCAGTGAGAAGAGTTGCATGCTCAAAACAAGATATTTAGATATATTAGGGTATTTTTTAACTACACGGGGTGTTCCAAGCTCAGTTTATTTATCTTTCTAAAGTGCTTCCAGATCTTTGCATGGAAGGCACTAGAGAAATGAAAGGCATATTATTATTATTATTGTTGTTTTTATTATTATTATTATTACAGCATCTAACTACTGACAGGCAACCACAGCTGCATGCTCAATTCAAACCACTTAAATCTAGGGGCTGATTTTTACAATTTTGACTCTTAATACTTTTTCCCATTGACTCCATATGCTGAAAATGTGTGTTCACCTGCCCTGCTGAAGTATCATTATTCTCCAGCAATATGTAAATAGGGTGCTTTTAAAGAAAGGAAGAAAATGTGGCATTAATATTAAATATATCTATTCACATTTATATGGTGGAACTCAACTGCCATTTACGAAGCAACAAAGTGCATGAGCTGGTAGTTAAAAAAAAAAAAAGGAAAATACATTGATTATAATAAAGCCAAGGAATCTCATAGATAAAGGATAACATTTACAGTGTTCAAGGGCCTGACATGAGCCACGAAGAGCTCAGGAAATGGAGAGCTGAGTTTCACAGTCAAGCGTTTTAATCAGTATGGTTGTGCACAGCCACTGCCTCATGTGTGTTATGTAATGTCACACTTCACCCGCCCACACACACCTAGAGACAACAGGCATCTTCGAAAGGTCTTGGCATTATTCAGAGGAAAGACTCCCAGCAATACCCCTGCATGGTGTTTAACCTTATCTTTACACCTTTCTTTTTTTTTTAAATCTTTCTTTTCCCTTCTTTCCCCTCCCCTCCTTTTCTTTCCTCTCCATGTTTTTGTATCTCCAAAAATGCAGCAAATATAAGGGAAAAAAACTGCATTAGCTCCAAGATGTGTTTTCAAGGCAGGTCTGAAGGTTCCATCATGTCTGTTTTGTGCCTTTTTGTAGCATTATTCTCATGCCATTATTATTATTATTTGAGTTGAAATGTTGCATTCTGATCACACAAGCTAATTATTAAATGGTACCTAGCCTATACTTTCTTTAGATTTTAAAATAGGAAATAATTAATAAAGATATGCAAAAAAACCAAGCAGGCCTGTGAAAACCCAGGATCTAATAGCAAAGAAGGTGAGTCAGTGCTCTAGCACCCTGAGTTTAAAGAAATCCTTACTCTGGCTTTTGGGTTACAGAAAAAGTCCAACCACATTTCATTCAGGTATCAGGTAGACAGAAGTTTGGGGGTTTTTTTTAAGAAAAAAAAAGGATGTAGTTGCTGCTAATTAGATGTATTTTAACTGCAAAGTCATTTTAGCAGCTAATATTGCTATTAGGTGTTTCAGTGTGAAACCTTAGTGTAGCTATTAAATTGTGAGAGCCTGAACTTACCAGACATTTTGTAATGTGGCTCAATTTTGGTATCCTCGTTCAGAAACCTGTGGGGAGTAGAGGACCTTTCTGCCTCAGACATGGAAAACACATTTCTTCCAAACTGATTAAAGTGTGCAACTGAGATCTTCTTACACCTTCCTTGTGCACTTCCTTTGTTTTTAGTGATTTTTTTTTTTTTCCGTAGCAATAATATTTCCTTTTTTTTTCTGTTGCTCTCCCTCTCCCAGACAGTGGTCAGCCCCACAGTGCACACGCTGGCTGAGGAAAGGGATTTAACAGCAGGGACTGGTCTCAGTTATTTGGGGATACTTTTGACTCCTGCCTGTGGTGTACAACAAGTTAGTGGGTTTTATAGCTGGTAGGCTCAGCATCAGGTGGGCTCCTGCTTTTGAAAAGCAATAGCCCACAGCAGACAGTGGACCTAGCCCTCATTTTCCTATTGGTTTCTCACCCAGGATTCTTACTTTGTAATTGCTAGGCTGGGTTTCTCAGGGTTTGGATTCCCCCCCCCCCCCACCCCGTTTTATTGCAGCAGTTGTTTTTATTCTCCTTGACACTCTAAAACGAAATGACTGATATATTATCCAAACGGATGAAAAAAGAATGGGATTTTTGCCCCCTTTATTTGCTCAGATTTGAATTAGGTTATCTGCCTATCTTGTTTATGAAATTTTGTGCTGTCTTTTCTGCACAGACTGTGACTCCCAAATCTTCCACAGCTCCATTTCCATATTCCTGCGTGCTTGTTCTTTGTTAATCACTTGGCAAGCGCTTATTTGAATATTAAAAATTTCTTTAATCATCAAAGGCAGGAGCACAGCTTCATGAATATTCATATTTTTTTCCTCCTCAGACTGGATTCTAGTTCATTACCCTGCAGTAAAGCCAAACAGTCATCAATCGCGCTCATTACAGCCGCTGGCGTTTTGATTGGCTGCCTGCTGCTGGTAGCCCGCGTCCCCCATCCTCCCGCTCTCCTCCATGAGCTGTCGTGTACCTGCCAACAACAACAACAACAAAAAAATAGATCAACAATGCAAGAATAAATTTATCTGCTTGAAAAACAACTTCGCAAACTTGTCGAACAGTCCTCGTTGCTTTTTTTTTTTCCTTATTTTACACCCCCCAAAAAAAAAAAAGGGAAAAAAAAAAAAAAAGAAGGGAGAAACTTGAGCTTTAGAGATGAATATTTGTCAAGAGAGTTGACGTAAGTTTCATTTGCATAATGACTTTGTACTTCTGCATTAATAAAATTTGCATATGAAGCCATGTTAATTACTCCTGATCATGCTTTTTGCATTCATGCATAGTAATTTTCTCCGACTTGTGAGAATTAATGTCTTGGCATGGGGGGAGGAAGGGGGGGGAGTTGGGGTACTGTCAAATTTCTGTGCCAGTGCCCCTCACTCACACTCTTTCTCCGTCTTGCTCACCATGTAGCTGTTCTTGATCTATGACTCATTTATGCATTATCATTTGAAATTCTTGGGAGAAAGAAATGTATCAATTCAAAGGGAATCCTTGTCTGCCAAAAAAAAAACCCCAAACCAAAACAAAAAACCCTGAGGAAAAGATAACATGAAATCCCTTCCCTGCCCTCCTTGTCTCCCCAGTACAGCCTTTCCATTTCCAGCTCAAGCAAAGTTTTAGTCTCAGCATCTTCACTCGGCGTGGGGGAACTGCTCCAAAAGTACCCTGTGTGTGCTGGGTGAAGAGGTAAAGGTTGGTGGTGTGCAGGTGTGTCTGGCTGAGCCCCAGACTCTGAGTGTGAGCATCCAGAACGTGAGCCTGTCTATCCCCCTGAGCCCTTCTGCCTTTCCTGGGGGATGCTGTGTGTCCCCACTGCTTGCAGAGTGTGCACGCCTTGCTCTGCTAGTTGCTGTTGGAAATGGTTGTGCCTCTGTGTCTCTGCACACCCTGTGTGTGCACACGTGTGCTCGTGCACCTTTGCTTCGTCAGCCTTGCTGGTGTCTGTTTAAAAAGGTATGGTGGAAAGAGAATAATATCATGTGGGAACAGTCCGTGTGAGAGGCTGTGATATCGATGATACAACCTGTCTTAGGAAAAGCTTGGAAACAACAACAACAAAAATCTGTTGTAAAGATTAGTGAATAGATCTGCCTTTCACTTTGGGATGTGTCTGTTGAAGGCTGCTGCAATGATACATGTAAAACCTATCACAAAACATCTGCAGTATTCTCCCCGAACATGACAGGCACAGGGCAGGGATGAGGCTGCAGCCTGCGCTCGGAATTTGTAGCCATACATTATTTGAACAGATGTTTTTCTTTTTTTTTTTTTATTGAGAGGTTTTTAATAATGGAACCGAGCTTTAGTCTCTAACCAGCTATTGATTGATTTTCCTTCACCAGACGGGCACACAGAGACGCACAGAGAAAAACTTGGTGTGTGCCCTGTTAAGTGGCTTGCCACGTCTGCCCGTGCACCTGCCTGTCTGCCTCTGCACGGACACACACCCAGCACCCACCCAGGAGAGTGCACAGCATCCCCAGGGGACATGCCAGCTCCACAGCTCCGTGTCTCGGCTGCATTTACATGCGACACGAGATGTAAAAGCAAGATTGCTCAAATTCAGATTGGCTTCCCCGCTCTGAACCATGCTGAGGTGGGACATTGTGAATGCTGCTTGCACCTCCATCTTTGTGCTGTGCTCGGGGACTTCAGATGTGCCAGAGGAGTGTGGCGTTTTACATACACCATATCATATGGCCAGTCGTGCCTAGGCTCAGGGAGAAGGACAACAAAAGGATGCAATTTATGCCTTGATTGTGGCTTTTGTCATGTTCATCCAGGCTCTTATGCTCATTTCCATCTTCTGGGGTCATGTCCAATTTACCTTATTTTCTTCTTTGCAAGTTTAAAAATAGCAGAGAGCAAAAAAAAAACAAACCACCCCATGACTCTTAGCAGTGCCTGGGAATCAACATAACCTGTGAGCTACTGCCATGTACAGGCACTGAGGATATACTGAGCCCGTTTAAAGCATGAGGACAAAAATCCTCCTTTACCATCACCAACACAGGTCTTTTATTTACCTGGTGACAGTCCCTGTGCACGTTTCACACTCGTGCTACGTGCAAAACTCCCCTTTGCATACGTGCAGAATGAATGCAGAATAGATAATTGGGATCTGCAGTGCAGGTGAGTGATTTCCCAGTGCTGACCCAAGAGGAAAAGCCAGACTCGTGCATCGTGTCAGCAGTGTCTGAGAGACACAGAGCTGCATGTGTGTGCCCGCTCACCCCAGTCAGATGGGGTTTTAGCCTCCAAGATTGCAGTGCTGCAGTTCTTGCAGTCTGCTTTCCCTGAGTGCCAGTTCTGGCTGTGCCCTTTGTGGCAATCAGGGGTTGCCAGGAGTGTTTTCATTTTGAAACCTGTGGTTGATCAGCCATAGAATTCCATAGGGTGGGTCCTCTCCCTTGCCTTGTGCTGTGTGGGTCAAGCAGAAAACTCTCAGGAGCACCTTAGGATACTGTCTGTCTCTCTAGGTGTATCTGTTTATCTATTTTAATCTGTTTGTTTTGTTTTTGTTCATCACCCGTAGCAGTTAGGTTGAAGAGCAACAGATCCCTCATCTTAATTTTCATCTTTAAATAGAGCCTATTATGGGGAAAAATTCCACAGAAGAAGGGATGGAGAGGCAAAACATGGACATATTCCTAGCCAGCACAAGCTGAGGGTTTCTGAGCACCACTGTTCTTTATATAGCTATGAAAAGGCATCACTGACGGTGAGCTTTCCTTTTCTCCCTGTCTTTTTCTGAGGCCAGTGGATATGATTTCCCTCTTCACAATTCTTCACTTGATCTGATGTTATAGGATTGTCCTGATTTGTGACAAAGAAGCAAACCCTAAAGTGGTAGCAAAGAGGAGGAGGGATGACCTGATTTGACTTTGCTTATAGGGGCAGATTCAGTCTCTGGGTGTGGCAGCCCCACAATATATTGTCTCGGTGCTGGTGGAACACCCTGAGCATCCGACAGAACCTCTCTTTGTCCATTCTTCTCCCTTACTTTACCAACTCTTCCCTTTCTGACACTAGGTTAGCAGTTGTTAGATTTCCTCATAATAAACACCAAAGGACAGAAAAAGACCTTCCAAGTGACATGTTCCTTTCCATCCATTCACTGGCAACTGGTTCATGTAGTCCTTCCCATAAATTTGTTAGGTACCTTGTTAAAGAAGATTGCTGGCTTGCCCCTAGTACCTCAGATGAAAGGCTCTTACAAGATCCCTTAGAAACCTCCTACTTGAAACCTTGATTCCCTTCCCACACTAGAAGAGATGTGTTGGATAAGAGCAGGGAAAACCTCCCTGTACCCGCCTGGTGAGCTCTGAGCATCTTTGTGGATGCCTCAGGGCTGTGCAGATCGTATCAAATTCATTGCCAATGGACAGGTGGGACCCACCAGCACTAGAAAAGAGGCTGTTACTACCAGGGTAGCGTTGCGTGCTGGGACCTGTGCACCTCCACATTGAAACCTTATGCAATTGTGGTTGATGGCACACTTGGCAGGCTTCATACAGTTCATCTGTGTGAAGAGCTCTTTCAAAACCTGTAGTATGGCACCATGATGTGCAAAGGGCTGAGTGACTGCAAACCTGTGTCTCGTGGTGGGGCCAAAGACATGAGAAGTAGCTGCCCTGTGGTCTAACTCTAAATATTTCAAGCTCACAACTTTCCTGGCAAGGGTGAGTGCTCAGGCAGCTCAAAACAGCCTGTGCCATCCTACTTATTTTTGTAATACTGGGAATGTAAGATAAAGCCATTGGAGGGAATCTGTATAACTTCTGCTTGTTCAGTGAGAAAAACAAGTTTGTTATTTATATATATATGTTACATTGGCAGTAGAGTGGTTCAGACACACATAGAAATCTGTATCTGAGATAAGTTTCCACATGCCGAGTGCACAGTCTTGCCCAAAATGCAACACAGGTATCATCTGGATAGTGGTTATCATTACCTGCTTGTGTAGCACTTCCAGGGAGATCAAACAGTTAGAAAAGCCAAGCAACTGAGCCCCCAAAATAAAAAATCCTTTCTCGTCCCATGAGCCACAGAGATGGCTTCTATTTAAAACCAGTCCTCACAACAGAGCGCAAATTTTATCCTTGATGCTTGAAGCTCAAGTATTTACACAGGGAATTTAGACTCTTCACTTGTGGTTTTGGCAAAAGCTTCACACAAATGTTTTGCACTGGTGGTCTCTTAGCCATTTAAGATAAACGACAAAATCAAATGCAGTCCTTGCAGACTGGAGCGCTGGATGCTGTGCCAAGGATGAAGTATCCCCGTTTGCCTCACATGTGTAGCTGTCAGATCAACATGCAGGCCTGGTTGCTGAATCGGGGACTCTCGAGGTGGAGAGGCTCTCCTGGAAAATACTGCTTTTTCAGGGTTGGAGGGAGCATGGATAAATATTTCTTCTTCCTGAAACAGTATATGTTCCTTTAGAAAATGTATTTTCTAGGGTCGGAGAGAAAACAGATAAATATTTCTCCTAGGTGTCAAGGTGTTTGCCTGTACCTGCAAGGCACACATGCAACATGGCCAGAATTGCCACTGTTCAAAAAAGAGACCATTTGCCAGAAGATACCCCACAATTAACACACATATTTCCTGATTTAAATACAGGGGGAAACTGTGGTTTCTGTTCTACCACTGTGTGGTAACTTGGCAAATGCCAGCTTTTTAATAGCGACCACTCTACCACATATCTTCATTTAGAAACTGCCCTGGATTAGTAGCTACCCTTTCTTTACTAATTAAGTGGCAAGCATAGTTTTAAATGAAGGGAGTGGGATTTTCTGTGGATGTGAAACGGCATCGTTCACTCAATTTACCTTTAAGCTCCTCTAATTTGTGCCGGCCATAAATGCAACTCCTACTTGATTCTCTGTGTGTGTGTGTGAGGCTATGTGTGTATCTGTATTTGTGCAGGTGCATACTGATATTTGAGACTTGTATCTTAGTTTTTCAAAGCCACGGAGCTCAGTTTGGAGCAGTGCCAGGAGGAGCGAGTGTTTCCAGTCGAACAGGAGAAAACTCTTAAACGCAGATTTTAAAGGCAGGTGATCCCTAGAGGGGTTAAAAATAAATAATATGGTTGGAGGTTACAATACCATCTTTTAGCTACCGGGAAAAAGGTTGCTCCCTTCTTCACAGGCTCAATAGGGAAGCAGCCTGCATAATCGGGGCATGCAAAACACACGACTGGCTCCAGCTCAAGCAGGAAGGCAGCACGGTGGCCGCCAAGGCTTCCTTCTGGGAGCTCTGCTCCTGGCACCTCGCTGAAGCCATTTGAGCTCGAAGTCACCACACTTTGTCTGGGCTAGTGTGTGGAGCCTGCTTCAGCAGCAGCTCGGCAGAAAGCCTGCCTGGTTTTGTGTCGGCTCAGTGCATTAACACAGCCATAAAACAATAATCCCCCTTTTGGTTCGGTCTCCGATCAAGCGCCGGTGGCAACGTCCGTCGCCTCTGGCTCTGCTCCGTGCCAGGGCCAACTATCCCCCCCTCCCCAGCCCGACTTTGGCTCCTCTCCGTGCCCCCTGCGGGCCTCCAGCCCAGGTTTGTGGGTCCCCCAGGGCTCTTCTTGCTCTTCCCCCCCTCAGCGAAACCCACCAGCCTCAGAGAGGGGTTCAGACCAAGCGTGTGGTGCGTTAGGCAGCCAGTCCCCTCCTCGCCTGTTTGCCCTGATGATGCCTCCTCTGTCCCTTCAAACTTAGATCCGACTGACAGTTTTTTCTATTGTTTTTTCTCCAGGGCCGTCCAGGCCTGCAAACCTGCCGGGGGCTCCCATAGCTGCCTCCTCCCACCCTCACACATCCGTGATCACGTCACCTCTCCGCGCACTGGCCTCCCTCCCGCCCTGCCTTAGCCTGCCCTGCTGTGGTGCACGTGCAGTCTCAGTTGGCGGGACTCAGACTGAGATTCAGACTGAGACGTCAGGCACATTTGGATGTCATTGTCAGTTGTCAGGTAATAGAAATATATACTTTTTTTTTTTTTTTTGGTTTTTTTTTTGTTGCTATCTGAAGGTCAGTAGTGCTGCCAAGTGATGTCGTCTTTGCTGTGGGAGAGCTGCCTTCGCTGAGTCACGTGGGGAAGGCAGAGGGAAAATGCCCCCTAAACCACCCTGCTCCCCTTCCTCCTACACCCTGACAGAGGATGGGGAGCTGGAAAGGTGTGAGACTCTCTCCATTCCGCATCCCTTCCCTGCTCACCTTCAGCTGTCACCAGCATCCACTGCTGGACCATTTGTGCCACGCTGTGGACAATTGTCTGAGATACCCCAGTATCAAGAATGCATCTCTCTGGGCTGATTAATTTCGTTTGATAACCTTTACGATCCGAGTTCCCCCCCCTCTTTTTATTTTTTTTTTTCCTTTCTCTCCCCAGTCATTCATATTAAAGGCTCCCCTCCACATCCATGTGCACATAGGATGTATGTGCATCATGCCATCTTCTCCCTTGCTTTGAGAAAATGCTCCTTGGTAAATTACCACACAGCCCTTGCCTCTCCCCCCATCGAATTTTCTTTTCCTCTATTCCTTTTGCATGCCTGACTTTTGTCACCACGAGGAGGTGAAAGTGATGTGGAAATGAGGGTGCACTGAGCTAGCCAAGGAGGACACAGACATATTGTTGCCAGACCCCATTGTTTCAGACCCAGCAATCTCTTTGAAATCAGTGGGTGTTTCTAAGCGTGGCTCAGTTGCAAGATTGGGTTTATGGTGAACTGCGGGCTGGAGAGGTGAAAATGGGGAGAGCTTTAAAGAAAATACAGCTGCGACCAAATCTGCAAGCGTTTATGGAGTCTCACTGGGGTGGGCCAAACCCTACAGCCCTCATTCATGCTAACTTGTGTGGAGTTTTAATAGGGAGTTCCCAGAATGGTGCTAGATAAGTGATGCATGAGGACCAGAGGTTTTAGAGAGACAGCAATGACTGTCAGGAATAAAGCCTTTGGGAAATGGCTCTTCATATCCCCCTGAAGCTGGCAAAACTTTGCTGTGCTCAGCTTTTTCCCTTCCACAAGCAGTGGTACCACCTGGCTGCAGTAAGCTATATCTCATGGGAATGTCCCTGTACATCTTTCATTGTTGCAATAAAGCAGGGGAAAAAGTTTTGCAAGAAATTGGGATTTGCATCTCGGAAACCCTTGATCTTAAAAGAGAAAATATTCTCCAGTCCTGTTTTGACCTTGGGTGAAGCTCAGGGCATGCAGGGAAGGCTCCTGTGCTGCCTGGGAGAGGCTCAGCCTGCACCCAGATGCTAGAACTGGGGAGTGGGTTTACAGCATCATGCTGCGTGGTGCGGTGCAGTCGGTGCCTCCAGGGGATTTGGTCAGATTTCCATATCCAAGCACCCCACCGTGAGGGGGATGTTGTTTTAATCAGCCTCAGCAGACTGACCAACCTCAGACAGGTGTAAAGATGGGGTCTTTGAAATGGTGAGCACTGGATTGGAAAGTCAGACAGCTCCCATCACCCTCCTTCCCTCCACCCTGTAACCAGTAAACCAAACTGGAGCTGACCTTGTGTTTTACTTCTCTGTCTTCACTGGTGCAATGTGCACAACAGGTGCTTTTGCCAGGCAGGTATTTGTACCAGTGCACTGGATGCCCTTCTTCCCCGTTGCTTTTGGTGCCAAGCAGCTAGCGGGGAGGGAAGCAAAGTACAACTAAAAATAGAAAAGGAAGGAAAGAATAACTTACTAAAGAAACGTGGGAAGGCGAAGGCTTTTGTACTTTGTGTGCTTTTGAGTTTTCACTCTGGAGTTGTGCACTGTGAGTTTTCAGCACTGCCTGTTTGCTGGGAGAGTGATGCCAGCCCTGCGGAGAGGGAGACCTGTTATCATGGCTTCCTGTAATTACTGCTGCAGTCTGAGGCTCTTACAGAATAGCTTATATCAAAGTGCATGTTACATGTTTATGACAGTAGTTGGTCAAGTTCTGCTTGAAAAAAAACCCAAAAACCCAACGTTTTCTTCCCTTGAAAAATGAGATTATGTCTACTTAACCCTTTCTTAGCTCCTATACACTCTATGTAAGCCCGGGCATGGTTTAAACCCTTCAGAAAGGGAATTTTTCTATCTCCCTGAATGTTTTCTGCAAACAAAAGTGAGTTGTGTTCAGTAATAATCTAGTACTGATCCCTGCATTATGCCCTCTCTTTTAATATAGACATCTACAACAGTCACTTGGTCCAGCTTTAGAGATCTACTTGTCTCTCTGACTTGGTTAGCCTTTTATTCTGTCAGCCATATTCTTGCTTCTGAGGAGTTGTTTCCTTCTTTGAACAAAAGCCATCAGCAGTTCCCACCTCTTCTCATCCTTCATAAATTCTTACCTTTCCAGTTTTTCAGCATGCATTTAATTCAGGAGGTGGAATTTTTCTGTGCAGTTCTCAAGCAGGCTGCAACTCTGAATGCTTGAAGTTGCAGGTGCTCCCAAATCTTTTCTGTGCACTCACGAATCAAGCCCTCAAGATTACCAGCAGTTTTGTGCTGGGGAACTCAAACTCTGGTGGGATTTGGGGTGTGCACGTGTGAAAACTGCATCTGGAAATCTCCAACCTAGATCAGAGCAATCAACCTGGAATGCTGAGCAGCATTCAGCCATGCACAGGAGAAGTCGTGCTGCCTCATCCAGAGCCAGTTGTGATCTTTGTGTTGTTGATAGTGGTTTCAGTCTCAGTAAATGATTCTGGGAAGTCTGCTTAGGTGTCCTCTGTGTCGTTCAGCCTTTGCTGGTTGTGCCACCTTCCCCTCCACCCTGTCTTTGTTCAATTCTTCGCGTTCAGGCCACTACAGGATGAGGAATTTGCATGTAAAGGTCTATGTTTTCCCATGTGATTTAAAACAAAACAAAAAAATCTACCACTGGAACAATTTCTCAGTGTCTTTATTTATTTATTTTTACTCTCAGAGGCTTCTGTCTGTTGAATTGGGTTCTCCCATTTAAATGTTTTTAGTGCTTATTTAATTAGAAGTTGGAATAGAGTCATGAAATTCACAGGGTTGTGTAGCTTGGATCTAAAATATAAATGGGCAAAGCATTCATTTTGCTTTACCTCTTGCCAGATTAGGGTGCTTTTTGAGCCTGCTTTTTTATTTCATTTCAATGAATTGCAACTGCTCAGAGTAACTGTAAAACACACACAGTTTTGGTTTTTTTTTTTTGCATAACAGAGACATGCAAATGATTGTTGAGAGACATAATTATATAAAGAAAAGTATATGCCCGTATGCATGCACACATCCACTGCAATGCTTTTTGTGGGCCTATTTTTTCACAATACATCTTCATAAGGCTCTTTTTATGATGCTGATTTATTAATATTGTACATTAAGGCTTAAATTGTCAAAGCTGCCTAAGAGATTTGGATGCCCATTTCCCATTAAAGTTAACGAGAAATGAGCTTTGAAAACCTCAGCACAGAAGTGCATGGCACTTTACAGTGTGCTCTCCAAAGAAAAAAAGTCCCTGCCCTGAAGATCCTACAGCACAAAAGCCCCAGGAACTGAATGATAATCAGCATGAGACAAAAGGGATGGTAATGGCACAGATAATAATTTATCCCCTATGCCTGCATTCGGATGGATACCTGATCCAAAATCTTTGGACCTGGGCCTGTGAATGAGGGTTTTACATACCTCCATAAAGATAATTAAATCTGTCCAATATACATCTATTCAGCTAACCAGTGAAACTGCTTCCTTCCCACATGAAGGCTGATGGAAGGAGGTGGAAAGCAATTACGATGCTTAGTTGCATATATAAAAACAGCAAGTGGGCATGGACAGCAGTGATTAATGGATAGGGCTGTGAAGGTTTAAAGTCTAAAATAGAGCAAGGCATGGGGCCATATCTCAGAAGAGAGGAACGAACTCCTGTTAATTCAAGGAATGAACTGTATTAGTCATTAGGACATTCTGAAAATCACAGTCATCTTGAAAAGTTAATACCAATTTACTTGGCTACTGAAATTCTACTTACTGAATCATTTAGCTAGCCTGGTGCTTTCTTGGTAAAGTTTAAGGTGTCAGTAAAGGAAAATGATGTACCTGTAAGTAAATAATAGGTTTTAAAAGAATACTTTCCCCTCCTCACCATATTTGTTTTGTGTTGGTTTTACAACTGGAGTCAGCCAATAAAAAGAGTCAGATTAGACCACCCTGCTGTAAAAAGCTTGATACAATTAATACAGTCTGTCTAGAAAGCAGTATTATTTCAAAAACTTTTATGCTAATGATATGGTATGCACTAGGCATATTTCTTACTAGAACAAGAAGCAAGCTTTTGTTCACTCCACGCTGGGTTTTATTAACACAGGAGGATCAATGGAAAATAAAACAGTAATCAGAGTGGAGAATGCAAACTCATCCAGCAAAGACCTCCTAATTCATGAGGTTTCAGGACGATGGCTGATACTCTACTCTTCATTTTCTGTTGAGTGGAATCTTAAAAAGAATCCTGTCATTAAAACTTGATTTCAGAGCAGCACTGGGTGCTTTTTCAAGAGGAGAAAGAGGAGTTTGGTGTATGTGTCTGAGGGCAGACAAAGACCTATAGTTTTCCTTTGTAAATGTATCTTTTCATTTTGCTGCATGAAGAAGTTTGCATGAAGTACTGTCTGACATTCAGGAGATATGTCCCTATTAGTCATGGTTACATGTATTTATTTATTTTAGTGAAATATTTAATGCATGCCATAACAGAATTGACTTTGTGGACAGTACTTGCAGAGTGCAGGGATGTGTGAGAGATGTATATGTTAAAAACTGTAATGCATCAGCGTGAGTGTATACATCCATTTTTTCATCTATCAATCTCTGTGTTCATCCATCTATCCGAGTATTAAAATCATATGTGACCTGTCTGTCTCTGCATCTCTCTGTCTCACCAGATATTAAAATCAGATCCAAATTCAAAATAGATGGATCTAATCACAAGCTGATTTTTTTGGGGGCTGTGTGGCATTTGTCAAGAGGCAGCGAAGAGACCTTAAGACTGCAAAGAGGCAACTAAAATGAGGGTGCTGCATGGGGCAGCAATGCTGGCAATTTGAGTGTGGCTGTCTTTGTTCTAGACAGATGCCTGATCACTATAACTTTGTAAGTCCTAATTATGTCAAGTTAAGAACCAGCAGGAGCAATAATGATATTTAAAGGTGCTTTCAAGTGGATGCCTGCCATTTCCAGACATCCTAGGAAAAAAAAAAAAAAAAGCCCTTAATTGCAATATTAAGGATGGAACTGAATCTGGTAGTCTCGGGACAAAAGAGTTCAAGGCAATGTTGCCTGCAGTAAAGACAATAGCTCCAACATTGAGAGAGTTAACTCGATCACATACCACCACACTGAGCCCGAGAGTCTGAACTCTTCAAACGCTCCAAATGGAGAGCTAAATCAAAGAATCCTGTTTCAAATCCATCCAAGATGTTGCTGTTTTTCTCCTCTGACAGGAGAAGCATTTGGAAGTGCAGTTTCTTTCTTTTTTTTTATAGCTGTCTTAAAAAGGAGTTTGGATGTTTAGCACAGCTGGTGCTCATTACATTATGCACTATCAATAAAATAGCATGTGTAATTAATTTTTAATGCAGTGCTGTATGCAGCGCTTTAAAGCAGTTACTGTATGGGGAGAGCCGACACTGGTCACTGACATCAGAAATATTGAAATAGAGGGCTAGATTTTGCATTTTTAAAGGGTGGATATGCAAGTGGGGGGAAGGGTATTTCCTAGCAGAAATTCTCTGGCCCAAATCAAATCGAAAAACATAGGAACAAGATGGATGAAGGTGATTTTATCATTTGCTTATTGGAATGAATGAATTTATTCCCTTTTAGAGTTTGCTGAGTGATGGCTGGGCTAGGAGGAGGTGCCTTCAGAGTATAGGTAAGCACCAGGGGACAGCACAGCAACTGATCCATCTTTGTTAAAACACAATCAGGCTTTAGTAGTATCAGGTAGGAGATGAGACAAAGGAGATTATGGGAAAGAAGAGAAGGCCACTTCTGTCTTACTGAGCAGGTGTCTGCATTTATCTATCTATCTATCTATCTATCTATCTATCTATCTATCTATCTATCTATCTATCTATTCATTTATTTGTTTCCCCATTGCTTGTACCTTGTTGTCCCCATTAGTAATAGACCTTGTTTTTTTTCCCCCTTGATTCATTAAATACTTGGGAGCAGCAATAGTTTGGAAGGGAAGAGAGTAGCTCGGTTACATCGAGGCAGCACTGATGGCAAGGTGCCTGCTGCTCTGACAGAAGACACAAACAAATCATGGAGTCTTCTTTTTATATTTTTTTCCTTGGCATTTGTGTAGTACTTTCCAGAAGACACCATCATAAATAAAGACTGCTTTAATGGGGCTCAGCAGGCAAGATTTGGGCACCACTGCAGCATTCGGCAGCTGCTGGGTCCAGAATCATCTTGGTTGTCCAAAGGAGGAGCAGACCTGTTTTTGAAGCAGCAAGTTCATAGTCAGCAAAGGGTCAGGAATGGTTTTCATGTTTCAGCAGCAGAGTAACCACCAGGAATGGTTTGTGGGATGGGATCAGCCTCTCCCTGCTGCCACCTCCTTTCCATCCTTTTCAAGGAGTTGAATGCCTCTTGGTGAAGACTTCCTAAAAAGAGATGAAATCAACTGCAGGAAGAGAAGGAAGGAAGCAATCACCTACAAAGAGACAAAATTTAGGGTAGTGTTTGTCAGGTGCCTTGCCTTTTGGTTGGGCAACGCACCAGCTTTCTAAGAGCTGATTCTTTTTTCTGTTATACACATGTATGAGGCATAAATATTTGCAATTATTCTTTTTTTCTCTCAGCAAATTGCCATTCATTTCTACATAGCATATGCTAAACAGTTCACTTGTGCAGCCTCACCTGGCATATTCAGGATGGAGTTTTCTTCTGCCCCTTCAGCAGCAGCTTTTTGTCATCACTTTTCTTCTCACTTTCTGTCAGATACTTGCAGATCTGTTTGTGTGTCTGAGCCAGGAAGTGAATTGGGCTGTTCAGTTGGTGAGAACAGAGATAAATCTCTTGTGCACAAATACACTGCTCGGAATCAAAGGAAGTAGGGTGAGCCATGGTGTGTGCTGTAGGTAGTTGTGATGAGAACCACTCTTCAGCTCACCAGCCAGAGTGGGAAACGTGGAAACAACAGGGAAGTATTGTACATTTTGTAGAAAAATAGCATTATTTCTATTTTTTTTTTTTTTTTTTTTTTAGAGGAATTGCACCACATGTTCCTTGGGTGGCTCAGGTTTAGTCCAGAGAACTGCAAAAAAATTACCCCGTGTCCCACCAGAGCTGCCTAATTCAGAGGACACAGCTTCTTTTTACTTTTCTGAATGTGTCATAAAAATAGATGAAAGGAAGTGTTCTGTGCTCAGGTGGGACACTTTATGTTCAGAAAGGGATTTGAGTCAAAGAAGCCTTGCCTGTGCCACACTGGGCTCCTGTGTGCTTCATGCTGGTTCTTCTTTCTGTGGAGCAATAAACAGCTAAGCAACTTTTGAAAACATATGTTTTAATGCTGTTTACTTTCTTTTGGACAACCTTTATCCAAGAATTTTTGCAGTAAGTACAGAAACCTGGTAGACTAGAGGATGTACATGCCTTTGCTCTCATTTTTGCTCTCATTTTTTTGGGTCTAATTCAAACCATTTAGATGGGTCCCTGTTCCAGCAACCACCACCTACCATAGCCCAAGCTGGGGAAGCCAGGTTCAGCGAGTCAGTGAAATGTGCACTTGGAAGGAAGAAGGCAAAAATCCCACACAGAGAGGGCTTGCATTTTTTATGAATTCAGCTGTAAGAGTCAGAGGTCCTGGGACTTCTGGAATGAGGTTAATGCAGGCACTAAGCAAGGCAGTGAGGAGACACGGGCACGGGAATCACTCCATGACATGGTGCCTTCTAAGTTACTCCTCTCTGCTATTAAGGAATCTTTGGTTAGAGAGAGACCAGTTTGCACATCATACCTTGTGTAAACATCCCTTGGCTATTTGGAGCCAACTGTAAATGATTTATTTCCAGTGCATCCCCTGGAAATGTGAGGGGAGCATCCCATCCTTTGTGTGTCACACTGTCTTCCTACATGTCCTGTATGGACCTAGATTATTTCATCTGAGACCCAGGTCTAAACCTGATCCTTACAGGATCTGTGGATGTGTGACAAGTGTGGTGCTTCCAGGGAAAGCTGCACCATGCCAGCAGTCCCCTGAGGATGGGGAAGGGGCTGCCTAGTGATGCTTAGCTGAGCATCGTTCTACAAAGGTGTTCTCTGACCTCAGTGGTGGTGTGTGCCAGCTGTGGATGTGGTCTTTGGAATTCAGGGATGTGCAGAGATGAGAACCAGAGTGGTGCTGAGAAAGAAATACTCTTAAAACTGTCCGTGGCCATCAGGGTGAAAAATAAAAATTAATTGGAAACCTGCAAGACCTTAGCATAGTACCTGTTCCCTTTACCTGAGGATGAGCCACTTTTGCACTGTGCCTCTTCTAACAGAGATTTTGGGTTATTTCTTGTTGAACAGGAGGAGGGTAAGTTCATTTAGTATGATACAGACAGTCTTAGAATGCATATTCTGTCCAAAAATTAGGTCTGAGTGTTTACAGATTGATTAATCCAAATCCTTTATTAAAAATGTGTGAACTGATGATTAAACTGGGAATAGGATAGTTGTGGTTTTGCCTACAGCAACGACAAGATTAGTGCATAACTTTGCCTTTCTGCAAAACCCTGTAACATATAATAATGAGAAAATATACTTTTCTCTTTTTTCATGGTTTCTCCTTAAACTGAACTAATTACCTCCATTGTAAATTTTAGGTAGAATCTTAAAAACTCTGTGTCCTCTTGAAGCCAAACACTTCACTATCATCAATTGATATATAAAATAGCTGTTAAAAAAACTATAATCCCATGAAATTGCTGTAAAACTCCTTCCCAATTTCCTGCCTACTTTCTCTGCACATTTTCCAGGAGGACCTGTGGTGTGAAAGCTGCAGTGGTGCTGGCCCCTGCCTTCACCACCACTGTCAATGTTCATTAGTGCAGTTGAGCACACTCATAAACGTCTGAGCTTTCCCCATATTTAGAGCCCTCTAGCCAGCAAATCTTCCCTTCTGCTCTATGCTTTTTTCCCCCTTGAGGAAAAACCCAGTGGTCAGGGTTTGAGGTGGGCACTTGAGGTATAATTTGAATTCTGTGGCCTTGTATCATCCAGAGCTGTAAGGGTGTGTGGGAGACAGTACCATCACTGCCTTAAATAATCTGCTCCTTGCCCTTTCCTGCTGTTTGCCAGACCGTGTCTTGTGATTATAAACTGAGATTTCATAAATTTGTTTTCTCCTTAATAGGTAAAGATGAGTGCATGTTGTTTCTCACTTTCTCCTCACTCTTTCTTCACGGATGTCTTTGCTCTCTAGGGCTGTCTAGGACTGTTGGGGAGATCCTACCCTGGGGATTTCATTGCCCCAGGGTTAGATTTGTCTGTCTTCATGACAGCATGGGGCTGTATTGCAGATAGCTCCCTCCCAGCAAGTCCCAGTAAGTCCCTATCCTGCTCACTGGGCTGTCTGATGGGAACTGGCTACTCTGTCCATGGCCACCCTGGCCTTGCTGCTTCTCCTCACCTTTTACTTCCTATGGTCTGCCCCAAACATTTATACTTCTTTCTTAATATATTCTTTCAGCTTTTAGTATCAGGTAGGTCCTTCATTCACTGCTGTCACAGCCAGTGGTCCTGCAGCAATAATTACAGCACTTTTTTTTTTTTTTTCCCTAGAAATCAAGTCCAAGGTGAATTTGCTGGGTTTTGTGTTTTTATTTATTTATTTTTTTCCCCCTAACTTCACATTTTTTTGAAATGGAAATGACTGCTGAAAGTAAACACAGCTTGCAATTGTACAGACTTATTGGGCCAGCATGAATTTCCTTAATAACCTGGGGTATGCGTGTGTGCACACGCACGCACGGGGGGTGTTTTTTTTTGTTTTCCCCACCCCCCCCCCCCCCTTTAAACCTCGGAATAAGAACGCTGTCTCTTTAAATCCTAACTCAAACTTTACTGGCGATTTTACAGAGCCTGGTTTCATTTATAGTGGAGCCAGACTTGCTGTGTGAGAGCCGTCCGCATGCTGGAATTAGTCTTAAGCTGGCTTCTGTGGCGTTGCCAAATTCCATGTTTGTGTTTTATTTAGAATTCTTTTCACGGCCAGTCGAATCTGTTCAGGCACACATAGGCAGTGTTGCGCCCCACGGAGAAAATAAGCAAGTTTGCGTTTTCTTTGGCATAGGCCACGGCCACAAAAGGCTGCGGTCTGAAAAAAAAACATTTTTTAAAAGCTATTTTAACCCATAACAGATGTATAAAGTAGGCACGGGCATGCCAGCTTCCTTAGTTTTAATTAAAAAATAATTACGGCTTTAATGGGATGCTAGTGACAAATTTGGATGAATGGTGGGTGACATTATCTCAAGGCTTGCTTCGACTTAGAAATGAGTGCATTTCTCTTGGCCAGTGGTACAGATGAAATTAAACGAAGGAGTGGATTAATATTTCTTAAAGTTACATTGAACTAAATGAAAAATCAAATCACATCAAAAACCAAGGCCCCTTTTTTGCTCAGATTCCCGTGTGCGTGAGATCACAGAACATGGAGGAAAGGTTCTGTTCCCCTGGCTGATGAATGACCTGGCCAACTGGGTTTAGGTTTGCAAGGTACCTGTCCCTTTCATAATTTCCCATCAGCAGCCACATTGCCAAATTATTGTGATTAATGTCAGCAGGTGCTTCTATTTATAACCACATCTAAATATCTCACTCAGTACCTCCAAGCCAGGAAATCTTAAATATAAAACCATCCCTACACGCTGCATGTTGCAATGGTTCTCTCTCCCCACCTCAGCTAACTGGCTGCCTGTGATGCTATCTGTGATTCTCCACATCTTTAGGCTATTTTCAGTTTGGGGCTTTTAAAGCTCACCAGAACTGGGCTAGATGCACGGGCTTGCACAGGTAATGGCAGTTTATATTTATGAAGAAATAAACAAAGGAGTAATAAACATGTAATGAGCTAACCCCAGATGGTATCTGCTGTTATTACAGTCAGGTGTATGAGGAGCTGGGGAAGGGAGAGGGAAGGTTCAGCATGGGAAGCAGTGGATACTGAAGGAGAAAGAGGAGGAGAGGGCTGACAGGTTCACTGGAAAAAGTGTCTTCCTCCTTTCCATGCAATTGTCCCACACACGGGCACCCTGAAGAGGTGCTGAGAGGAGAGGCAATAAAGCAGCACAATTTTTTTCAGAGCATGCAGAGGAACCACATTTCCACTGGATTTGCTTGTCCCATCCTGGAGCTTTCCAGCAGCACAGGCAGCCTGGTGTGGGATGAGGCTTTCTGGATGGGAGCAGCTAATCAGCTTTGTGATCTATGGCACAGGCAGACCAGGATCATTTTGTGTGTGGACAGCCAAACCAAGCTTGCCTTTCTCAGATATATTCTTCCATGAAACTTTTCATCTGCTTAATATTTAGCTCCCTTATAAAAAAAACCCCAAAACAACCCTGAAATGCTGCTGATACATGTAATCTAGATGGTGAGAGCTCTTCACTTAGGCATTGCCAGTTTTCTGGAGCAAATTTTTTCTACATTAAACAAATAAACAAACAAAAACAAAAAGAAAAAAATAAAAAAAAAAAGGAAGAGAAGCAAGCAATTCTTGTAAAAGAAATTGAAGGGAAATTAAAAAGAGAGTATCAGAGTATCAGGGTATCAGGTATTAGGTGGATAGCTGCTCACCTTTTCCTAGACCAGTCCAGATTTGTCTTGTGATCTGCAGATGTTTAGCTACTAATTTTCATGTGGTGGTGTCCCCCACCTTGCTTGCTGAACGTTGTCTGCCGTGTGAAGCTGGGGAAACCCAGCAAGAGGGAGCTGCTCTGCTTGGTTTGAGCTAGTCTGGAGAATCTGATCTCCTCAGGGTGATCTGCTTGATTCCTGGGGGACAGCAGTGTCTCCTCGGTGTGCAGGATGCCCACTGCCTAAAGCTCATTCGAGGCAGACTCTCCAAAGAGAAAATTCACAGTCTTTGTTTAACTGCAGCAAAAGAGAGAGGTATTTTCCTTTGTCAATTCAATGAGGATTTCTGTGGTAACATTTCCCTGAGCTTGAATTCCTCATGAGTGAAAATGAAGTTCCAGCATTAAAAACATGAGTCACACAAGTGCAGATGAGAATCATTTTTGCATTCCTGGAATTTTTGGAAGGGAAACATTACATTCATGATAATCCTTTCAATTATACCTTATTGCTAACATAATCCATGAGGCATTCTGCAGTAGAGCCCTCTGCTATTTGGTTACAGTCGAGGCTTTGAAAATAGCACCTGAAAGCTTTTAGACTCCTGTGTGTCAGTATCTTAATTTTCTTTTTATGTTGCTGCACGCAGGACGGTCTCATATCTATTTTATTTACTCCTTCGTATTTTTTGTTTAATAAATAATGCTAATTTGATTTGTTCTGATGTGTCTCAAGTATCTAATTGCTGCTGTAGAGAATGATTAATGTCCAGTTGAAAGGATTCCACTTCTATAAACGAGAATTGAAAGCAGATGTTAGTTTGATGAACGTGTGCTGCCCATTCCTTGCCTGCACTGGCTCAGAAAGCAGGCTGCTGAGATATTGCTGTCTATCAAAAAAGAGATGTTAGATGCCAAGTACAGTTCAGAGTCACACACCTATCATGAGCTGAGTGAACTGTTAACAAATAACTATCCCAGGTAGCTCTTTTCTGTGCTTGTAAAATGCCTATACACACGACAGTGTTATCCTCAGATTGTCAGAAGTACTTTGCAAACTCCAGTTCAGGAGAATACACTGTGAATTGATTACAATCAGGATTTTTCAGTATTTCCAAACAAAAAAAAAGAAAACCAAACCAGTGAGTACTTTATTTTTAAAGCCTCTTTTAAAAATCTTTCTTGTACTTTTAAAATGTTCACCACTATTGTGGTGAATAAAAGAGAAAAAGTAGTTAGCTTACAGATTTAGTCACTTTGATTTTATTTATTGATTTATTTAGTGAAATATCCTATAAGTCAGACTGATGTGGGATGTGTGCATGGCAGGAAAAAGAAAGAAAGATTCTTAGCTTTCCTTTTTTTTTCTAAGGAAGAAATGTAATGGATAAAAATGCAACTACCCTAAACTGAGATGCTCTTGTAGCTGATACTGGTCAGCCTGTAGTGCCCAGTAAACTTCATTTCTGTGGAGAAGAGCCAGGACTGAAGTCAAGAGATGTGGCACAGCTTAAAGTCTAGCCAGCAAAACATGTTGCAGTTCCTCTTGAGAGATTGGTCTCTTGATTAGCTGTTCCCACATCCTTATTTGGTTTAGCAGAAAACAGCCTTGAGAAAACCTGTAAAGAAAAGCTGTCCTTTCTTACATGGCAGCTTTCCTCATTGCAATGAACTCCACCTGATGAATGAGTTGCAAATGTGTAATTTTTGCAGGACAAGGCTTGTCCAAAATATTTCATTGTTTCTGGAAGTGGTCACTTGTGCAAGTACACATGTGCTATGAGTCAGTACTGGCTTGCTCAGGATGCTTCTTAGCAGGCTTTCTTATGAATAAAGGTGTGCCTGGCCCTGAGCAAATTGTGGAACTCCCTCGTGTTGGCAGCAGGGGAGGTGTAAAGGGGTTGGGAACTTCACGTGGAGCACATAGCTCAATACATATCAGAAGCTCAGCATCAGGAATCTGGTGTTTGCTGTGTATGGGCAGATACTCTGCTGGCCTTACACAACCGAGGGCATGGCTGTAAGTTTTAATTATGCATCTAAAATCAAAGGACAACACTATACAGGGAGTATTCATTGGAAAAGACAGCTTTAGGAGATCAACCACAGACTCTCTTTACAGGTTGGGAGAATATAAAGTATTCCTGTCCAGGAGTCCCCAGGATAACCAAAAAAAAAAGGACCCTGTATCTGGCTAAAATTAAAAAAATCCAGGTTGAAAAATATTTTTAGTGGATTTGAAAATTTGATGTATGCTTTTATTGCTACCCAGTGAAAAGTATTAATAAGAGAAGGAGATTCATGTATTGCATGTCCTATTCCCTACAGTTTGGGAAATCTAAACTCAGTCATCCATTAAATTTTCCCTGTGATCTTGGAAAAGTCCTTTAATTTCTCTATGGAAAATCTCCCATGAACTCAGTAAGGAATTCCAGCTCTTCATTTTCTGCTGGGAGTATTATGAGGATAAAGATGTGGAAGTTTCTGAGGTGCTCGAATACTAAATTAATAAAAACCCTACGGAAGTATATAAAATGAATGAGAATAATTTGGGCTAATTTTTGAGAAATTGCTCATCCTGGGTTTTATTGGATGTGATGGAAATGAGATTGAGGGCCGCTGGTGGTGATTGATGTTTGTCCAACTGTTACTGTGTTTAAAATACTCAGAAGTGTGTAAGAAGTGCTGCTGTTACTCCTCTCTGTGAAAACAGTAGATCAATTTGCTCTTTCAGGTACAGCAGCTCAAGACCATTGCAAATTAAGCCATTTCAAATCAATGGGGTTGCACATTTGTAACTGAGATCAGAATTTGGCTTGGCCTCGTGTGTTAATTCTTGCATCTAAACCTGGAAGAAATGGCTTTTTTATTACAGCAGTGCTTGAAGAGACCCCAGGAAAGTAAGGTGTAAATATTAGAGGCTGCCAACAGCTAGTGGCAGTTTCGGCCTAATAAACTGGAAGTAAATAACTTTGTGATTAGCTGGAATTGGCAGGCCACTTAAACACAGCACTGGCTGGGTACTTGGCTTCCCTGTTCACACCTTAACAGCATGGATAGATGAGATATATAAACCTCATCAGAACTTGTTCTGAACCTACCTTTTCGCTTCTATTTGTGAATAATCTGAATGATAGCAACAGCCACAATATGTATTTAGATAGAACCTTTCGTCCCACGGAACCCAGAGCACTTCTAATATGAAGACCAAGCAAACAATAAACAACAAAATTTGAGGCATTATAGCAGGGCAGTTTTGAAGTTCAAATGTTGAACAGGGAAACCAGTGGAAATTGGTTTTTTTTTGCTTCTGCCCCCGTCGCACAGTCCTTCTCTGAACCTAACTCCCTTTTCCCTTCATTGTGTCTCTGTAGTGAGGACGTGTGAGGTTTAATCTCGGGCAAACAGGTGTGTATGAAGAAAACAGTGCAAGAAGCTAACAGAATTATTGTGAATAGACTTGTATGCTGAGAGAAATTCAACCCTCGGAGATCCACTCTAGGAAGAAATACGATCAAATAGCGAGGGAACAAATGAACTCTTTCAGGGCAGGACACAGACCAAGTCCATGGGAGTTATCAGAAAAATCAATTGCTATTGATTCAGTGAGCATTAGATCAGGCTTCTTGCTCCCTGACTGCCATTAAGTTGTATTTCAGGAGACAACAGGGCATTTTGGCAAGGGTAGTAAGAGAAAATTTGGCACAGTACACTCATTTTTGCCATTGACACGCTCCTGCCTCACTTCTCTCCCTTCTTATGTCTGTACTGTAAGTAGCAAGAGAAGATTCTGATTCAGTTGTCAGAATTTTGCTGCCTTTCTGAGTCCCAGATTAAGCTCTAATACACAGTCTTGCTTTAACATTTTGCTGCTCCTCTGGATGAATTTATTTTTTCCTTTGCAGTGGTGAGTTTCCTGCTTCAGGAGGAATTCCCCTCTCCCGTGTAATAAAATGACCAGACTGGGTTGGCATTGTGTTGCCAAGGAGAAAAGGATATAAAATACTCAAACAGTGCCAGGCTCCCTGACAAAATTAATACTTCACATTATTGTGTCACTCCTTCAGCCTCTGGTATTCGGTTGCCAATCCCTCTTTGTCATTTCATTAGTCATCATTTTTGACAATGGGTGTAGTGATGGAGTTTGGAAAACATCAGGGTACAGTGTCCAGGTTTGTTACTTATGAATAGTGGCCATCACGTTGACCTGTAGATTATTAATTTATAATAATAAAACTAGATTGGTAATAAGGTGTGGAAGGGTGAGAGGGTGTGTTGGTTCTTGATTCCTCTGCTCAAGTGTAGTTTTTTAGTGGTTTAGGAGTGGAGTGATAATCCTTAAAAATGCTGCCACATGCCTGAGATTGTGTAGCATAGTTTATCCTTGTAGTTTCTCCTAATCAGCCATCACAGCTAAGTGTGACCATTTTACAGGCAAGAAAAGAAAAAAAAAAAGAGCTTGTTAGTAAGTTTCCAGACTAGAAATCTGGTCTGGTCACATTGCTACATGAAAAATGGGCATAAAATGAATATGCTTTGAAAGAGATTTGCTTTGGGTTTGGATGAGGCCTTTAATCCAGGTCAGCAGTTATCAAATCATCTTGCAGAAGTTAAGAATATTTTGGCTCAAGGTGGTCAGAATAGAAATGTGTGACAAAAACACATCTAACATTCCTACATTGGAGGGCTTATGGATGGAGATACTGGAGCACTTTTAATCAAAGCATGGGATCTGCTTGGCTTTAACTTTTGCTGATAAGAACATACACAATAAATTAAAAAAAAAAAAAAGGGGGAAAGATGGGAACCTGAAAGATTTCAATACCACTCATTTTATTTTGTTGAGATTGTGTACCTGGAACCTGCTAAGAAAACAAACCAGGCTTGGCTCTACGGCGTGAATCTCCGGGGCTTGAAGAAGCCAAGAATCCAGAATGGCTGCTTCATGTAGGATTTCTTAATTTCTTCAAGCTCTTGGGCAAAAATCAGAGCTGTAGGAAGGTAGGTGTGTGTGGTATTTTGCAAGCAGACATGAGCTTGTTCTGCCCATGCTTCAAGCCAACTGGACACGAGCCAGCCCCGTAGCGGAAGCCGTACAGCTGCCTGAGTGAGGATGTTGATCCCCGGCCTCAGCTCTCTGCAGGGCTTGTTAGCTCGGGTTTGGGTTTGTACAAACCACAGCTACATGTCCTCTGCCTTGGTGCTAGCTCGTGTCTGGCCAGGTAGGAGTGCAGGCAGGGTGAGCCCTTGTCAGCTTGCCAGGTACCGTGTAGACATACCCTTCCTCACCCTAGGTAGCAGTTTCTCAGGCACTTAATTTTTGTTGGAGTCAGCATGAGCAAGTGTTAGTCATCTTGAGTAGCCGTTGCCAAAGGAGGTCCTTTGTGTAACGCGTGGATTTAGCAATCTAGGCATTGACTTTGCATTACTAATGTTTGATCTGCTTTCTCCCAGGCCTTTCCACTCTCTTGGTCACTGTCAATCCCCTTTCCTGCCGGCTGCTCCAGCCCATAATTGCATCTGACTGCAGTGATACAGTTGTCAGCCCCGGAGAAGTCTCTAGACTTTATCACTACCCTCCCTCAGGCGATGCAGTTTGCCACCAACCCTGTGAGGCTGGTTTAGAGTCTCTTGAAATTGTTGAGATCTTGATAGTGCACGATGGTGTTATTGCCCTTTCTCTCTACTTTGAAGAAGGGAGTGGCAGTTCAGCTGTAAGAGAATGAGTAACTCTAGCAAGCTGGTGTTTCTTCCCTAGGGAGTACAATAAAAGTTTCACCCTAGAGGATACAGAGTATGTTTCACAGAGTAAAAGTAAAAAAAACCAAAAACAAAACCACAAAAAAACAACCAACTAAAAAAACCAAAAACCAACCAACCAAAATAAAATAAAAAAAAAAGCTGTCACTGTCTTGTATTTCCAAGTTGTCTGAGCTTTCATTGGTTTCTGTAATTAAAGGAATTGTAGAAGTACATTTTATGTTTCCTTTTATTGTCCATTACTAAGGCACTGGTATTGCTTCCTACTTAGCTTCTAGCTGAAGTAGTTGAGCTTCACAGAGATGTAAAAGTTTGAAATCACACAGAAAAAAATTCAACTTCCTTCGGTTTTTCAGGTGCTAACAGTGGTGTTCTAAAAAAAAACCCCACATAACATAGATTTGAAACTTGGCCCATTCAGCCCACTGGAAATTTCATGGTGACTTCTGTCAGGTTGCTCATAAGGATTTACATCCTAAGAAATGAAAACAAATGTTCACTTTGCATCAAGCATTAAAGTTTCAAATTGTATTTTTTCTTCTTACCTGAATGAAAGCCAAATGTAAAGACTTCAGAGACACCTCTTTATCTATTTATTTATTTATTTCCCCCCAAGTCATGATAGTTTAGTTCAAACCCTATGGCTTCTGTGTCAATATCAATGTTGTTTCAACATCTTTCCCTCAGATCATTTGCAATCTGACAAAAGGAGCTGAATATGGGTCTCATGACTACTAGGGCAGGTCCCTGACCATTAGGCAACTCTCTCTCTCTTGCACAGATTTTCTGATGAAACTTCACTGAAACTGAGCTCTTAACACAGATCATCTTAGCTGTCAGGGATCTTCGGCAAAAGTGTTCTGAGAAGCTCTAGTCCAGTCTTCAAATTTGTCTTAAGTTTAGCCATTTAAGTAAAATCTTTAGGATAGGATCTGTGCTGTCCTGTGAAAAGGAATGGGCTTTATACAATTGCTATGTTGGTTGGATGGTAGTTATTCTCCAAGTGCTTTTTTAGTGTGATAGACATAAGAAGAGACTTCCAGTTGTCTCTTCCACGCCCTGTGTATCCCAGCTAAATTCCAAATAGGATCTGAAAGTCCAGACATGGGTCACTGAGCCCTGGGGTGCTACATATGCCCTCTTAGACTTGAGAGTAAAGCAGTGGAAACATACCTTGTAGAGTGGATGCACTTCACAGTTGGAGAGATGTAACCTAATTTGTCAGCTATCACAAAATGCTCATTTCATTTCTGTTGCTACAGTTTTGGCTAGAACTCTTCAAGCCTTGCAAGGTTCAGTTCACAAGGTTGTGTGTGAACTGAACCCTGCTCTCAGGTTGAAGAAGGGTGGGTGAAGAATCATACCTCTCAAGTGTGCTTGGAGGGATGGTCTGAGAAATTCACACCCTCAAAACTCCTCATCCTCTTCATCACACATGCACTGAGCCCCTGAGTACCCTTTGCTCAGGATTTCATAGTGATCCTCCTTATATTTTTTTCTCTAGCTGTGTTTCTGGCTTCCTCTGCTGAGTCACCCAGAATGCTGCACAGTGTTTTCTTCTCCTTCGGGGCTCTGGGTGCTGCCACTAATTAGCTCTTGCATTGTTGTAAAGTGCATTCAGAATCTGCCATGCACCATAGGTTGCCTTGTTGCAGATTTGATCTTCTTTTGGTAATTCACATGTAATTCACATGTCTGTCTGCCCAAGTTAATGAGAAGCGTGGTTTATAATTTGTAGAAAATATGATGGGCATACAGTTCTGATCAAGCTACTGAGAACAAACACCAATGTAATATTGTGGCTTGTTAAGGTTATTTGCAGCAGGATCCACATCCAACAACAACAAAAAACCAATACAAAATCCAAAAGTTAAAATCATAGGTTTCACAGCCTTCATGTGGAATGTACAATGACCTGGTGGCGTTTTTAATTCACAGTTGTATCTCTATCAGTGAACATTCATATTAATCCCAACTCCTTTTCAGTGTGTTGGCCATATTCTGTTCTTGCTTACACTCAGTTGACTACCAATAATCACCATCAATAAGTGGCAAAATGTATTAAATATGTAATAATAGAATAGTTTGGTTTTTTTTTAATGCTCCCAATTACCTTAATGAGCATATATATATATATATATATATTTTTTTTTTTTT
>JANHGL010019977.1:0-11981 GCA_024611195.1 Ceyx melanurus
ATCTCTGTGGCCTCCTCTGGCCCTGCTCCATCAGCTCCATGTCTCTCCTGTGCTGAGGGCTCCAGAACTGGATGCAGTTCTCCAGCTGAGGTCTGAGCAGAGCAGAGGGGCAGAATCACTTCTCTTGCTGCAGCCCAGGATGCAGTTGGCCTTCTTGGTCCAGAAGGCTTGAACTGCAGTGTGAATGGGGTGTTGGTTTAATTCAGAGGCAATGGAGAGCAGAGCAGTGTGTTTCTTTTTGTATGGTCAGGTAACTGCTTTAACAGAGCTGCATTTGTTGCTTTCAGAAGTAGTCTGGAGAATGCTTTGACCTGTGTTGCAAGCACATTAGTTATTGTTGACAATATTTGGAAGAATGCTTTTCAAAGTGGATTATATAATAGTTTATAAATCTTATTTTTCCTTCAAGGTGTCTGCAAGGGTTGTAACTTGTATGGTTGACTAAATCCATTTTTGTGGCTAGCAAAGCAGCAGTTGTAATGTGGTTCTTAATGGGATTTATGGACTCAGTCCAGGCTGTTGATCATGTCTGAGCTGTTTGCCATCTGCAGGAGTCAGAATGGGCATTGTCACCACACTGCTCCTGGTTGCTTGAAGCTTGGAGTCAGAGCATAGTCTGCATAATTAGAGCTGCTTTAGTTGTGATAATTGAGTCCTTTTGGTTTTGAAATGCTTGAAATAAGATTTAGCCCTGGTCTAGTTGGGTGAGAAAATGAGGAATGCTGCCTGTTTGGGCAGAAATTAACATTCTGATGAAATGGAAAACTGATTACATGTTTGTTGTTGTTTTTTTCTTCTTTTCTTAGATTTCCCCTAATATTCAATAAATTATTTTAACCTAGGTGTTAGCTTAGGTGAAGAAACTCACACTGTTCATTGCATTACAGCATTTGAAAACAAAATAGGCCCTTGCTATGTAAATGGTGACTCTTCTGAGAGAACTGTAATAACAGGTGTTAAAACCATGTGAAGATTAATAGTCAATATCACAGTAAAATGGCAGCTACGTTTGCACTAGGCTGTGTTGTCTCCCATGTCCAGTACATGGTGAATTCTCTCAGGTGCTACAGTAAATAACCAGATCAACATCTCCTCACTTGGTCATTAGATCAAAATATGTTATTAGAAGATCTGAAATGTAAAAACTCACTCACTTTTAGGTATAGAGGGAAAGTATGCAAAGGCAAGGAAACGTATGGTCAAGTTGAAGTAATATGTGGGTTTCATTTCATGTAATTAAATGGGTTTTGGGAAGCTTTGTTTGGATTGTTGCTGCTTTTGAGAAGATGAAGCACCTGGGTTTGTTTGTTTCCTGTAGGATGGACGCCACTCTGAAAGAGCTGACCAGCTTGGTGAAAGAAGTTTACCCAGAGGCACGCAAGAAGGGCACGCACTTCAACTTTGCAATTGTTTTCACAGACCTCAAGAGGCCTGGCTATAGGTAAATGGTGTTTCTTCTCTGGATTAATAGAAGACTTCAGGCAGCAGAGCAGTAATTGGCAGTGGTTTTAAAGTTCAGAGCCAACATAGCAGTTTTTGGAGTTCTTAATGACAGACCGTGTGATGACCCCTGCAAACTCAATTCTGCCTGGTGGCCATTGTTACTGTGGTCTCAAAACCATGAACCCATGTGCTTGAAGGCTTGGGTTGCTCTGTTGGCAACCAACCAGAACAAGGACCTGCAGCTTGAGATAAAGCTTTGTGGTAGGTGTTGTGTCTGAGGTTGCATTAGCAGTGATCTTGTTGCAGGTGTCTTTCAAAATGCACGAGCTGCCCTTTGTGGAGATCTAGAGAGATCCCCTGATCACTAACTTGCCTTTCCTCTCTCGTGTGCAGGGTGAAGGAGATTGGCAGTACCATGTCTGGCAGGAAGGGCACAGATGATTCCATGACATTGCAGTCCCAGAAATTCCAGATAGGAGACTACCTGGACATAGCAATTACTCCTCCAAACCGTGCTCCACCCCCATCCAGCCGCATGAGGCCCTACTGAACTGAGCTCCTTGGGATGGCTGCATCTTCTCTTTACTCCTCCTTGCTGTTCTAAAGCAGGCTTGGGTTTGCTTTGGGTTGGTTTTTGGTTGGGTGGGTTTTTTTATTTTGCTTTTGTTGCTAAGCGAGAAGGCAAAGCTGAGCATCAGAAATGAAAGTTACCTTTTAAACCTTAGTTTACTTGTTTAGGAGAAACACTTTTAGCAGCACCATCATCCTGTCCCTGATTGTTACAGCTTGTGCAGTCAGTCAGTGTGTCCAGTGTTTCAAGGCTTCCATAAAACACAACCAGTGGGATTACAGGTGTGCTGTCCTTCTGTCTTGTTTGGAATAAAGATTGCTGTTATTAAGTGTGGTGGTGTTAGTTTTTGGTATTTTTTGGCAAGTGGATTTCTGCAGAGAAATTCAGAAGTTGTCTTTTAAGCAGAAGTAGAAACTGAAGGAGGGCCTAAGGCTTATCAGGTCACTTCTGAGCTTAATGTGTAGAGGTGGGTGGCCTAATGGGGGTTCCTTGTGCAGGAAGAATCTTTGAAGGCTGGGTGGTGGAGGCTGAGCATGTGGGCAGTGTAGTGGAAGGCAGGCAAGCTGGCTGTTGCTCTCCCTGCTGATGTAGTTGTGTCAGAACTTCCGTTGCATGCAGTGGTTTCATGAGGAATTTTTGTTTTTTTACAAGATTTATCCCTTTCTTTTTGGGTGCTTAAAGCCCTAGCAGACAACTCTCTGAAAAAGTCACTTTTGCTAGCAAGGCCAACCCCTCCCCCCCAAAGATTCCTTTTATGTATTAATAAGCTCTCCGTTTTCACAGTGCCCCCTTCAGATTTCGCCACCCACTCCACTACAGGTTCCTGCGTGTGTGTGTACCACCATATGTATGTAAGGGCACAGAGGCTACAGCCTTGGAAGAGCAGCCATCTCCCTCCCTGCAGTGGCAGCAGGACTTTGAGACAATACTCTGCAAGGCTTTTAGGAGAGGCTGAATGCCTCTCTAGTGGAGGAACTGGTAGCTGTCTTAATTCCTGCCTTAGTTAAGGACATATGCTTTGTCACTAACCTGGGCTGCATCAGACACATCCTCGCTCTGGCACCACGGTCACATCTGATTGGAGCAGTTGTTGGAGGCTTAGATCTTGCTTTGCAGCTCTGGCCAAAAGCAGAAAGAGCCCTGATGCATCAGGAAAACATCTCAGCATTATCAGAGAGTTCTCACTGTCACGATGGAGAGCAGGGAAAAGGGAGAAGGGTTCAGAAACTGTTGTGCTGGAGCAAAAGAATGATAACAGCCAAGGTCATGTTCAAAGAAAAAAAAACATTTTTGTTGCAAAACAATTAGTGCCTGGTGGTTGGGCAGTCAGGAATGGCTCCTGCAGCTGGGGAAGAGGAAAGGGGAAAGACAGCAGGGGCCTCAGATTGGTTTGCACCAATTGAGTGAGCAGGCACAGTAGGGAGTGCAACCATTGGGCTTTAAGCCAGGAATACATTAAGCCAAAAACTGTTACAGTATTTGAGCCTGTGGGGAAACAAGGTAACTCCAAAACAGCTCCAACATCAGCTACACTAAAAGAGCCAGTTATTGCTCCAGTGATGTATAAAACCATCAGAAAAAGCACAATGGGAGGCATGAAGTGTGATGCTTGTCCTTTATCCATTTGACAACCAGCTGGTAAGTTTAATTTCACTGCAAGATCTGTGTGTTTAACCTCAGGTGAAACATTTCCAATATAAGACAGCACTGACCATGTCATTTATCAGGAAGAAAAATTGAGATGGTCCTTGGACAAGTGGGATGATGGAGAAGGGGTTCTGTTAGCTGGCACAGTTGGTACACTTAAAATAAAAATTAAGATTAAGGACCAAAGCAGATGGAGAACTAAAGGTTATGCTTTTATGTTTTTCTGGTTGCTTCCCAGCTGTACCTACATATTGCTGTGCAGTTTTCTGCTGGGTTAAATCTCTTCTGACTGCAGGCTGCTGCTAAAAGATGTGATCCCATTTTAACCCTTCCATCAGATCCAGTGCTCACACAGGCAGAAGCCAAGTTTGAGATAGGGGGAGGACAAACTGGAAAAGAAAATCAGCATTTCAGTGACTCAGCAAGTGGAAGGAATCCCTCAGAAAACTGCACAAGCCCTAGTTTCTGTGCAAGGGAAGTGGTGAAACAGCCTCTACTGGAAACACCACCAGTTAAACTAAAGCTAACACACTAGAACTGTACTCTGACTCAATTTTACCTGTTTTCAGGTAATGACTGTCCCTTTGTTAAGAGGTAGTTGTTTAGCTTAAATAAGTTTTAAATACAATTAATTATTTCAGAGTTACAATGCTGTGTGATTTAGTATGTGGCTTGGCTAGCTCAAGGCCACAAGCTTTAAACTTTCACCTAGATTTACTGACCTGGTGCCTGTTCAAGCAAGAGCAGGCCTCCAGAGCCAGCACAAACATAAGGAGGGTACAAACAGCGACAACAGCTGCAAATAGACAAGATAACAGCCTGCTGCCTGGAGCCAGTGAAGGAATCCAGTAAGGAGGCAGAAGATCTAAGGACAGAATCACTGTTGGACCAAGGGGTGTGTGAAGGGAAGGTGTGACAGCAGGTCTGACCTCCACACACTGAAGGAGGTAGGTAGAACAAGGAGGTGTTTTTATAGCAGGAAGAGTAGTTTTTCAAGCACTCACAAAGCATCTGAAACAGTTTTATTTATTATTATGAAGTACTCAAACTCTAAGACTGACACATCATACACATTTTAAAACAGAAGCTAGCACATAAAAATGAGTGTACTCAGTCTAGAACTAGTACTAAAATCAGCTTCTCCAGTTAATCTGAGGTAGTTATCCTGGAGAAGGATGGGAATAGCAGGATGTAGGGCTCCTTTACACACCAGGTTTTAGTCAGGACAAGTCTATCTAAGCAGCAGCAGGAACAATTCCAGTCATCTTCACCTATCTGATATGCTGAGGACTTAAAAGGGGCAAAGTGTGTTCAGAGAGCCAAAAGTATCTGCTGCTCTCCCAGTCTCTGGTAGAAAAATTAAATCCTAGTAACTACCAGACACTAGAAAGTACCAAACAGCTCTGATGTAGAATGTTTCCAAGTGACACCACCACTTAGAGAATGTACATGGCAGCAGCAGAGTTGAAGCAATCACCTCCATGCCTGCCAGGGAAGCCTCCCAGCAGTGGAAGATACATGGAACAATCAATACCAACTGCTCAATATACTAAAAAAAAAAAAGAAACAAACCATATTTGAGCCAGTCATCTTGTAGAGCTCCAGAGGTTAGAATTTCAGAAGGAAAACAGATGTACAGCACACAGTATGGTGCTGATGCAAGAAACTATCAGAAGAAAGCAGCAGCAGAACTGTCTGTGATACAGGGAACACAGAGCCTGGTGCAGAACATGTCTGACATGGCTTAGAAGTGACTCATAGCACAGAAGTGTTTTCAACAGCAAAGCAGGAGTTACTCTTCCAATAAAAACTTGTTTCTGTTCAAGATACCAAATCCTGGTGAAGGACTATGCTTCAGACAGCCCTGAGAAACAGATGCAGTGTCACCAGAACAGCCAGAGACTGGCACGCCCTGGGGCAATATGTTGGGCTTTCCCTTCACTGCAAACTCAAGACATTTCTCTAGGGCCTGCTGAAAATGAGAGCATAAGAATTGGGTGAAACAGCCAAGTAGTACCTCACACATGACCCTAACCTCAACTCCTCAATACATTTTGCCAGTAATTTCACCCAAGAAATTAAGCACAAGTTGTTCAAAGAAGATTATCCACATCATTTTTCTTTCTCCATTAAAGAAGCTTTTTCTCTGGGTTTTCTTTTACTTTGAGCTTGTGATTCAGTAGTAAGTTCCACCATGTAAAAAAGTCTCAGTATGGGCTTCAGCTTGAATTTAGATGTTTGGCTTGAAAAATCCCCTGCAAATATATCCAGAAGAGTAAATTAAGTTATCTTAAATTAGCAAAATATAGAAGCATTGAAATCTTATTGACAAGAAAAAACTAAAAACCAAAAAAACCCAAGCAATGAACCAAACAATAGAGTCAACTGAAGTAAGAGTTTTGCTCTACTTGATTACTCAAAATGAAGTATTTTGAAGTTGAAATCCATTTATCAGTCTCATTCTGGGTGTTGGGAATATTATTTGACTTTATCCAATTATCAGAACTTTTCTATTCAAATCCATCAAGTTTTTTAAAGCCATGATTCCATTATTTAATATGACTATTGCAGACTAATTTCATTTCACATGCTCTCTGAAATGCCAAGCCAACTTATAAAGAGCTCTGTCTCTGCCAAAACTACATGAAATTGGTCCTGTCACTTATATAGTTTTATCCAATTTTAGTTTCATTGCCTAAATTTATTCAGAAGAAAATATTAACTTGTGTATTTATTACCACAAAATAAAATAATTACAGATAAGCCAGTAAAACTCTACCATCTGTAAAATAATAATAAAGGGATATTTCAAATGTATAATTATAATATTAGTTCTTTACAATAAAGATAGATATCATGCCAAAGAATATTGTCACAGCACCAAAATATAAATAAAATATATTTGTAAAGCTTAATCATACCTGTTCTCTTTGTTGCAGTAATCAGTGAAATCACTTTCATGTCTTGTACTGTTTGCAGCTTTGGTCTCCATTTCCTTGTCTTTAGAAGGCTCTGCTTTGTTGTCATACTTGGACAGTAGCTACAGGAAATTAAAAGGTAATGAAAATTATTTAACAACTCAAACCAGGATTATAGTTTAGATGTTTTTAATAAGTAGCACAGAACTCTTTCAGAAGCAAAAATTTACAGCACAAAGCCCTTTTAATTTTACTGTTTTGATATTAAAATTATTTAGAAAAATTCCTAAATCTAAATAATTTCTTGAAATTATTTAGAAAAATAAATCTTTTATTAAAAAATAAAGTTAATTTGGCTAACCTGCAGAACATCATCTGGTATCCTTGTTATTTCTGGAGGTGGAGGAGTACTGAGTAACTGGTCATAGGTTTTCAGTTCAGGAGGAGAAGGGTCTCCAAAATTTTGAAGGTAGTCATCAGAGCTCACAGCAAAAGGAATTTTATCTTCTTTGTGATATTTCTCTGTTGCATCATTCTTCTTCTCAGACTCAACTGCCTCCTCCTGCTTTATCTGCTGCAAGAGAGATAGGAAATGCTTTCAATTTACTTATCTTATGTGAAATACATGTTCTTTCAAAACTACCATTAAAAAGCTCTGCCACAGTAATATAAGAAAAAATAGGAAAAAAAAGAATCCCAAACTGATATTTGAAAAAAAACCAAAACCTGTTGATATTAGAAAGTCTGTGAAAATGTACAGGATTGCTGTTTATTACCTTAGCTTCTGTTTTTAGCCATCTTGTTTGAAAATCTGGGCACTGGGGTGTTTCTGTATGACTGGGAAGAGGCAGTTCATTTGTCTCTGGAGACCCTGATAACACTACATGATTTTTTCTGGAAGAGATTTTCACCTCAGGAGTACAGAACACAAGCACCATAGGAGAAGTCATCCAGTCAGCTCCTGAAATTAAGGGCACGGGGAAAGAATAAAAAATAATAATATATATACACACAGATACACTCCAGTTTAGTTTCCTAACTCTTAGCTTTTTATAGATTTGAATATTCTAAAACAAATTTGAGCTGATATTTTTCATATCCAAATAAGAGAATTCCATAAAAGCAACAAATGAAAATATAAAATAAATCTGTACATAACTGAAAAAGCTTATCTTAAATCAAATTGCTAAATCTATTGCTAATTTAAACAAGAAACACAGTCAAAAAGTTTACCCTGTGTTTACAAAGCAATCTCATATGCAACATGTAAAAAATATTTATTTAATCTATTTTTACCTTACCTTTCTCTGCTCTCATTGCTGGTTTTGTCCCAGGAGTAACCATGATTTTCCTGGGTGTCCTTTTTGGTATTTTCGATTCAGGATTATTTTTTTTAGGCAAGCTGAAAAACAAAGCCCTCAATTATCTCTCAAATAATATGAGGAAATTACAACCAAAGGAATACTGACAGCTTGATGAACAAATATTAGAAAAGCAATCAACGTGCAAGTCAAACACTCATTTCCTCAAAGATCATTAAAAAAAGCTCATTATGAGAAGAATTTAATTCAATGTTTAAGTTTGAGTAAGACTATTTATGTGAACCACTAGCTGACTTCAGAGTGAACAGCCATTTAATATCAATTCCATAGAAGTGAGAATGGAAATGTTATTTTTCCATATCCAAGATAGTCTAGTGGAAGAAGGGTGTAAGGCAGTTAAGAGACAGCACCAGAAAAAAAATGGAGGCTTACCCAAACTCTACAAAGAAGTGTGTCTACAAAAAAAATCTTAAATGTTAAAAAAAAATTAGCTATGAGAATCAGCTTTAGAGCTTCTTTATAGCTATAAACAAATAAACAAGGTGGTGTATTTTACTTAGATGAACACATCTCAAATTTTGAGTTAAAAAATAGTAAATTTTCAGTCAGTTTTGCCATGGAAGTATTAGATACCCAAATCCATATGATTTTTCATTTTTACAATGGGGGAGAGCAAGTAAACCAAATGTTTTTTTCAGATAATACTTTTTTCCTCATTTTCTTTCCTATATAATTCCTTTTCTCCCCCATAATCTTAAATTTTGAGTGGGTTATTTTAACAATTGCAGTGAACTTTGGGGAACTAAAAAAAAAAAGAAAGAGTTGAATGATTTCCACAACTTATTTTGCACATGGCTCTTGTTTTTTGAGTTTCTCTAAATGCCAAATATTTATCTGCAGAATGCCAAGTTTCTTTTAAATACTGCCAGCTTTAAGAATTGAACAAGTTTCCCATCCTAACTGTAAAAACACAATCTAACTACCTTTGCATGAACACAGAAGTATAGAAAAACAGTCATATATATGTGTGCTTCCATTATATATGGTATGGGAAAAGGTAATCAGAGTTGAATAAAGACATGGGACTAACCAGAGGGTAGATAATAAAACATCACCTTCTTGAAGAGCAAGAGAAGGGCAACAGTAGCAAGAAATTAGTACAGCAAGAAAGAACTACATCAAATTTAGCAGAGAAACAATCTGAAGTCATTTACTCCCTGCTTGTTGGAGCAGCTCTGTGAATAAGTGACATGGTGTAATCTTCATTCATGCACATGGTGTGTTCACTGATGCCAAAGTGCTCAAGTTTTGGTGTTACACACTCATAATCATCCATCTTCAGCATACACTTGGGTGTCTTGGCCAAAACACAGGGGCTGTGTGTTTTGAGTGGAGTCCTGCTCTTTAACAGGTCTTGACAGGCACTCATTGTGTGCAGTGGCCTGGGGAAACTGTACTGGGAGAGCCCAAAGTCAGAGAGCCTGGGGTCACGCAGTGGGTCTTGGGGCACCAGGGGCTTCTTAGCACCAGCTGGAAGATGAGCTTCATCTGCTTCTTCTTCATCAGATTTATCCTGAGGAGACACTGTTGAATCACTTTCAACTGCTTCTTTCTCTTCTGCTTGAGAAAAGGAATAATAAAAAAAAAAATAATAAAAGAAATCAGAAGGTTCTAAGAGTTTAGAAAAGAAAATGGGGGGTTTAGAACAAGTTCTGCTTAGCAACAAGAAACTGAAAGATCTTTACACAAATGTATTTTTAAATAGAAATCAACTCCCTGCATGGAACAGGCAGGAAGTGCTTATCTGAAATACTTGCTTTTGTTTCAGTGCAGGAATGGAAGTTTGTTATAAGGGTACTGTGTAAATGACAAGGAAAATCTGTTTATAGAACTGAAAATGGCTTTACATTTTACAAACTTATATTTGTCTTCACATATTGTATTGCCAAGAAATATTACCTGTAGAATCTTTGACATGTGGTTTGTAGTTGTATTTTGCAAAGAGCTCTCTTATTTTCTCAAGATCTGCTGCATTTCTCTGCATCAATATTTCACTTGCCTTTATAAAGTCATTAATCTGTTGTTTTTCAGAGCGGCTCTTCTGAAGACTGGCATTAATATCCTCCTTTGGGGGCAGAGGGGAGGGGGAAACAGAAATAATGGTTTTTAAATGACCACATGGTTTTACACAAGAAGTGTTTTGGGAGTAAGTACAGAACTTCAGATGAGGATAAGCAGCAAATGTAGGTCTTACCTATACCTCAGAACTAGGTTACAAAATATCAGGGATATACAGGGCATGAGAATACAAAAACTTGCAAAAATTACAAAATATTACAATTTACAGTATGATTACTGCTTACTGGTAGCCTCTCTAAGAAAAATATGCTTTTAATCCATAAAAATAGGAGATAACAGCAATGAGCTTGGACTTTTACTCTCCATTTACAAAGAATTAGTGCAGAGCAGGTGGTAAACCTTATGTTTATATCCTACCTTACCTCTTAATTATTTCTACACTTGTTTATTTCTTTATCCCATTCCTACTTCTATTAAAGAAATAAAGAATATTCTTCATGACTTCAACAAAATGGCTGAAGGTGCTGAAACTTTTCTGAAGATCTTATTTTAAGTTGTAGTCATTGAACACAAACAAGCACAGCACACCTCTTCTCCAGGGAGCTGCAGCTCATGAATCCTTCTCCCCTGTACCTACACCTTGGCACAACTACTTCCCTGATGATCCAAGAGACAACAGTGAATATAAAAAATAAGTGTAAGAACTGCAGACTAACAAAGTTGTGATGCAGCTTAAAGATGAAAATAGAGCCATGAGTTTATGGAACACCTTCTCTACACAATTTTTCCAAGAAGAAAATCAGTGAAGACATTACCTTCAGTGTCCTGATTTCACAATGGAGGTCATTTAAGACTTCTATTGGAGATTCATCCTCATAGTCTTTGATGTAAGTTCACATAAAAGAAAAAAGGAAGACGAGTATTTTAGCATGCAAGTACAGTCTACACTAGAACAAAATCTCCTATATGACAGATGTTGGAGTTGTATGTTAGTGAAAGGAATCAAGACAGAAAATGAAAGAGAATCTAGTTCACAGCAGGTACCTTACACAGCACAAGACTGCTACTTGCAGGGAGAAATTGTACAGGCTTTCATTTTACTGTTGCAGCTAATACTGTAAACATTTGTGTCTTGCATATGTTGGCATAATAGATATATCTTTGGGCTATTAATGCTAAATATTTATCCTTGAAGAGCCTGAACTTGAAATAATAATAATAAAAATAGAAAACAGGGATACAGATATTAATGAAAAATATACATCAACAAAAATTTGAATTCTTGCACCTTGTTTGCACATAGACAGATGATAGTATTGTTCACTTCCATCTGTATTAGTCACTGCTTAATTCACTGAAAATCAAAGATCAAAAAATAAGTTACTTCCAGGCCCATCTCTGGTGCCATCAGTGACAAATGATGACAAATAGGAACACAGGGAGTTCCACCTCAACAGGAGTAAAAACTTCTTTACTGTGAGGGTGAGCGAGCACTGGAACAGGCAGGCCGCCAAGGAGCCTGGGGAGTCTCATTCTCTAGACACTTTCAAACCCCCCTGGACATGTTCATGCGTGGCTCCAGCACGGGGCTTGGCCTCAGTGATCCCCAGCGGCCCCTTTCACCCCCTGCATTCTATGAACTGCCCCTCGGGCCATCCCAGCAGAGCCCTCAGCCCTTGTGTCCGGGTGTGTGACACCCACAGACACGGGAGCAACGTTCCTGACCACACTGCGGGTTCAAGGCACTGATGCGGGGTCGGGCCCGCCAGCAGGAGTCCCGCAGCAGGGCTGAGGGCATAGGAGCGGGAAAGGCCGAGGTTCCGGCCCTGGCGAACTGACCCGCCTGGATCTGTTCCTGGGTGACTCGGTCTAGGTGCCCCTGCTCTGGGCAAGGGGGTTGGACTAGATGATCTTCTAGGTCCCTTCCAACCCCTGACATTCTGTGATTCTCGAGGCGACGCTTTCGCTTACCCGTGTCCTCTCTGCGCAGGGCCCGCTCCA
>JANHGL010019978.1:0-29988 GCA_024611195.1 Ceyx melanurus
TGGATTCCAGCCCCTCTCAGGCTGCTCTGCTCCACACTCAAGAGCCCCAGGGCTCTCAGCCTGTCCTCAGCAGACCCCTGTTCAGTCCCTTCAGCATCCTTGGAGCCTCCCTTGGACTCTGCAGCAGATCCTTGTCCCTCTAGAGCTGGGGGCCCAGAACTGGATGCAGTATTCTAGGGGAGGTCTCTCCAGGGCAGAGTAGAGGGGGAGCAGAAGCTCCCCGGATCTGCTGATGACTCCATCCAGAGTATCAGAAGACTCACTCTGGTTGGAAGAGACCTACCCAATCCACCCAGCAGTGCCAGAAGAAAGCCACACTCTCTGTGAGCACAGGCAGGAGCTCTGCTCCCTGTGTACCAAGAAGGCAAACAGGAGATGACACTCCTCTCTGCTGGCTGGCCACTGGGAGAAAGCACATCCTGGAGCCCAGACTTTAAAAATCAGAGAGAGCCTCCCAGTAGGTAGGAAAACACCCAACAAAGGGCGGAAGGAAGGGTGGAGCAGCACGTTACCCCTGCTCTGCATTCACTGCACAACTCACTGCTCTCAGGAAGCACAGCACAGCCAGCAGCCTTTCAGCAACTCACACCTTCATCTCTTGTAAAAAGAGCCTTTTTTTGTGCCTACCAGGGTGAAGGGGCATTAAAAACCCCACTTCTCAGGACAACATCTGCAGTGGTGCACAAGAACAGGGAGGAAGCAGAAGCGCTCATCAGGTTATGTAAGAATAGCTGCTGAACTGCAGATGCTTTCAGTGACCATGTTAGGGCTGCTACATACTAAGTAGGTAAGAATTCTATCCCCTCACAAATTCCATCTGAATTGTACACTTCTTCACTTTTCCCTGGCATCTAGAGAATATCAGGAAAGCTTATCAAAATGGTAAGTACAGAAACCACATCCCTTTCTTTCCACCTCACCATTCCCAGTTAAGAATTTCTCCTCAGACAGTGATGCTCACAGCGAAGTGGCAAGCTACAGAAAAGACAAGTGTGTTGGACTGCACTGTGAGTTTCAAACTGATTACTAATAAGAGAAACCAGAGGAAAGTCAACTCACCTCCCTGGCAGGAATAAACTGGGAGTCAGGTACACCTCCAGACTGGTCAGATCTCAGATCCACAGCTTGCACTGACAGTTTCCCTCCTAATACCCATTTCACATCCTGTTGATGTTTTGACCACATTAATCTTGATTTTCTCTGCCTGCTGAGGTTTTTGAAGTTGCTGCAGTATTTCTAACAGTTTTATGATGTGTGTTAATAGGTATTTTTCTAACAGTACACAAGGGGGACTGTTACCAGCAAACTGTCACCACTGTTCTTCCTCCTCTTTATCTAGCTACTGGTCATCAGATTAGATACCTACCACCTACTTAGGCAGCTCAAAAAAAGGAAAAAAAAAATATGAAAAAGGGAGAAAGAAAACCTCCAAAGAAAGCAATCTTGCAGCTCCAACTGGAACAGCTTTATGAAAATTCAAGTATATTTTTCATTACTGTGTGCTATTCTGCCTCAGTCAATCAGGCAGGAATGACATGGAAACAATGAGACTGATGTGAACAATGAACGATCCATAAATGTCTATAGGATTATATAACTGAGGATGAGATAGTGTTTGTGCTTTGGGTAGAAAGAGGGAGAAAGAGCTAAAGGGGAAGAAACAACATCCTCGGGCACGAGCACAGGACTCTGCTCAGCTCTTACTCAATTTCCTCTGCTTCCCAAGAAGGTAAGTATTTTAACCAGGGGCAATCAGGCAGCTGAGGACAAATGCAAAAAGAAAACCCATATGATTCCGAATACACCTCAAAACAGCCCTCTCTGAAATGGCACCGTAACTGCTGCATCACAAAACAGATCACAGGCAAGCATGTTTACACCAAAGCAATTAGCACGCGATTATTATCACTGGCACTCTCTCTGTGCTCGCTGCACATTCTGAGCTTTGGCAGGTTAGAGGTATTCTTACAGAGTTAACAAAACGCCGCTGGTTTGAAATGTACTCACTGTTATTTTTCAGGAACTCCCAGATTTACTTTAAACCATTCTCAGAGGAGAGATGGACAGTCGTGTTAGTTCTGAAAGGAAAAGATATTCAAAATAAACTTTGGAGAGGCTTCTTGCCAAGAAGCTTTTAAAAAAGTAACTTTTTTGGACCACATCACCACTTGCTTTACCAGGCTGAGCACAGTGGCTGCGCAGAACCATCACCCGCGCTTCAGAGCGATCATTTCATCCGAAATCCATCAGAGGTTTGGCCGCTTGGCAGAGCCCAAACTTCAGCGAAGGAGCACGCACGCAGCCCGCACCCCCAGCAGCTCTGCACGGCGAGGTCGGAGGGCGGCTGGGTACCAGCGCCAGGAGCCGGGCTGCCCGCGGGGATGCACTTGTTTCAAAGGTGAGGCTTCTCCCGAGCGGCTCCCGCGGCCGTGCGGACACTCGCTGCGGTCGGAGCCTCCGCCCGAGCCCTGACCCCACGCAGGACCCGCGGAGGCCGGTGCCCCGAATACCTCCCTGCCCTGTCCCGGCCACCAGCCTCCACAACGTCGGCCGGAGTTCCCCGCCCCCTCCGGATCCTGCCCCGGCCCCTCGCACCTCCTCACTACCCTACACTCCCCCGGGACCCCCGCGCTGGGGCCGCACTGGGAGAGCGCAGACCAGATGGGGAGCGAAGGGACAGCCTAGTCCAGGAGGGGGAGCACAGCATAGACGGGGAGCAAAGTAGAAGCCCAGTTCAGGATGGGGGGCACAGCCTGGGGGCACAGAGATGGGTAATATAGCCCAGTATGGGGGACACAGGTTGAGATGCAGACTAAGAGGGAGCACAGCTCAGAACGGGGGTGTACAGCCTGGGATGAGGGGACACAGAGGGAGCACAGCCTGGGACAGGGATGCCTACCCTGGGAGAAAGACCAAAACCATTTCAGCCAGGATGGAGTTTCAGCAGCAGCAGCCTCTTCCCCACTCCCCACCAAGCTGTGGCAGGTCCAGGTAAGGGGCTGTGACTGTTCCCAGACAGATGACAATGGGATGCTGCAGGTGTATCCCACACTGGTGCTGCAGCCCTGGGGTACACACAGGTCCCCAAAACCATGGGCACCCCTCCATGTCCTCAAGCTGGGTACCACCACCTCTGCCAGATGCTTCTGGTGGCTGTCACCCGTCCCCTCAAGTGATGCCAACTCAGAGAGGACACTGGGGCTGGTATTGTACCCCATCCACTTGCACACCATCCCCTTTGATACCACATTATCAGTTTGTCTCCCCGTCCATCTCTAAGGGCTGGGGCCAAACCAGCAGTAAAATCCAAAGGAGAGCACAGGTGACACCCAGGCTTGGGGGTGACAGCCTGGTGTGCTCACCTTCATGCCAGGAAAAGAGGGCAGAGAGAGGGGACGCCAGGCTGCAAGACACGGTTGGCCCCTGGCTTCCCTTTTGCCCGTGCCAGCCCAAGCACAGCAACTATCCCCAAACCATGAGGGAAGGCAGCCTTTGGGGCTAAGGCTCAGCTTGTCCCTGCTCAGCTGCTTCCCAAACCCTCCCCCCTACTTTGCTCTTTCACAGTGTCCTGCCTGCTGCCAGCACTGGGGCGCTGCTGGCTGGAGCGAGGCACAGCTGGGGTGCAGAGGTGGTCCTGGGGCTATCCTTGGAGAAGGATGGGGACAGGGAATGCATGGGAGCCCCATCAGTGCCGAGACTCCAGGACAGGCCTGGGCTTCATCTTCACACCTTGGGTGCAGCCAAGCTCCCCCGTTGCTCATGCATACAGTCTCTGGGCACGACCTGTGCCAGTCCTCTAGCATTAATAAAGCCATTCATTAATTAATACACAGCAATAAGTGGGCTCAAGACAGAAGACATTATAATGCCAGTCCAGCTGTTTAATGTAGGCAGATCCTTCCTGGGCTACTTCTAAGACCCCGAGCACACTGTGTACAGGCCACAAAGAAAAAAATACGGTAGATGAGCTGGGCTTCCCAGGAGAAAAGACCAAAAGGGAAGCAGAGGAGCCCTGGCCGCCGAGTTGCACAGAGCCACCTTTCATTACAAAGGGCTGGGAAGCAGCTCCAAGCTGCCAGTGACACTGACACGATGCATGAGGGGATTTTTCAGGCTGATGCAGCAACAAAGGCAGTTAAATCTAGCCAGGTAAGAGGCTTTTGAGGTTAGCTGGCCATTCCCACAGCACAGGCTTTTTTTCTTTCTTTCTTTTTTATTTCTTTTTTCCTCTTTCTTTTTTTCCCCTCTTTTTCTAAGAGGAATTATTTTTTATAATCCATGCGTTGCTGCTCGTTGGGCGCTGGAGCAGAAGTAAGCAGGTAAGCGATGCTTTCATCCCCTGCCCGGCTTCCCACCGAGGCCGGGACTCCAGCAAGGAGCTTTGAGCCTCAAAGGGAAGCGGCACGGCTGGGCCAAGGCAGCTGGAGCAGCACTAAGCTCCAGGCAGCTGGGAATCACTAATTTATTTATTTTTTTTAATTTTTTTTTTTTTTGCAGTGATGGCAGCAGAAAGCTCCCAGGAGCTGGGCAGCTTTCACATGGAACGCCTGCTGCACCGATGGAGGCTGGGTGCTGTAAGACACTGCTGGGTGGTTCTCTCCTCCCACCTGGAGGCAGAGAGCAGAGCACACCTACCACTCCTGCCTGCTGAAAAGTCATAGAATCGTAGAATGTTTAGGGCTGGAAGGGACCTCCAAAGGTCATCTAGTCCAGGCCCCCTGCAGTGAGCAGGGACACCTTTAATTAGACCAGGGCATGGGCACAGAGGCATCCCTGGCACTGGGCAAGGGGGGATGGAGCATAGAGGTGGCCTTCTAGTGTAAGCAGGGTCTGGGTACCCACTGCCCAGCAGCATTCCTGACAGGGCAAAAAGGTGCTGGGAGTGGGAGGGCCACCCATGACAACTCCCAATGCTTTGCCTCAGCATGTGGAATGTGAAATGAACCCAAAGGCTGTAATGATCTGTGCTGACGGACGCAGAGCCAGCTCAGTGAGCTGTGCCACAGCATGGAGACGTGCAGCCTCTTGCCTTCCCAGGGTTGTGACTGTGACAAGGGGCAGCCACAACTCATCTATCTGATAGAGTTTGTAATCTTACTCTTCTGGTGAAAGCTCCTCAGACAACACCTCACCAAGACAAGAAGACCTTGTGTTGATCTAGCTAATGGAACAATGCTATTGCACAGATTCCATCCATCCTCTCGCAATTCCTTTTGCATCACCTGGAGGCCACTGGTTGGGCCAGTACCATGCAGTGCTGGTTGTCTCCTGCAGTTGTGTGCCCAAACCCTTCTCTGGTTATCAGTGCAAAGAGAGCACCCCACCATGCCAAGCTGCCCCACGCCCAGCCCAAAGACCTCACACCCTTCCTCAGCATGGGGCAAAGGCAAAAGAGGATCCCTTTTCCCTACCATTCTCTTACTCCGCTTCTCTCCCTGCCTGTCTGGCATCCACCACCTCAACCAGATTAAACCAATTGCACCGTTATTTGTTTCATATTTAATAAGGGCTTGAGGAGCAAATCTCCCAGCAAGCCCCGCTATCAATCAAACCTGCACAGAGTCCCTCTTCACACTCGCCTTTCCAAGAAGAAAGAAAACAAAATTGGCCTAATTTATTATTCATTCGTTCATTAAGTCCGTATTAACCAGATATATTATAAAGGAAAACAGGATTGTGCCTTTTGATCAGTGAACTCTCTGCTCATGAATATCCATGAGGCCCCCCTTTCCCCAGCACCCCTCCTGTGTGTGGAGGGAGCCAGCAGTGGGTGCCAGTGCCGGGCTGGGCCCTGGCACACAGTGGGGTTGGGAAGCTGCTCTCAGCTCTTTCGGATAACATGGCATTTCAGAGTGACTGTGCTGACCCGTGGGGCATCAGAGCTCAGGCCACCCATGGGTGCCCACAGCTGGAAGGGGGAGGCTGAGGTCTGCTGGAGGATGATGGAGATGTCCCTGAGGGCACTGGGGTGGTGGGCTCCCCCCATGCCTGCCTGGGGCTGAGCAGGGAGCCGAGCAGGTGTTGTTTCCATAGCGTGAAAAAGCAGCATATGTCCTCAGTTCCCCGGCACATGGTGGCAGGCAGCAATGCCCGCAGCTCCCCCAGTGCTGTGAAGAAGCAGAGTGGGACACCAAGGTGCCAGTGATGCCCCATGGGACTGGCACAGGACTGAGGCAGTGTGTTCCTGGGCTCCATCAGGCACTCTCCACAAGCCCCTTGGTCCAGCAGATGGGCCAGGGTAGGGCCACAGGCCTACCCTGGGGATGCTGTTGTAGGATCTGTTTGGCACCAGGTCATTAGCTCACAGCCATACGCACTCAAGTGAGCCAGCAGCGTATCAAGCATCAGCAGAGAGCTGGAGAGCCACAACCCAGCCCAGCAGAGTGCTGGATCCCAGCCGTGCCCAGGAGGTGCTTCACCCTGCAGCAGCACTGGGTGCACACAGAGAGATGCCCAACAGCACATCTGCACAGATGTCCGTGCACCCATGAAGTCTAGATGGACCCAAAAATAGGTTGATTTAAAAAATACATCACTTTGAAGTTACGTAAATGAAAGGCAGAGGCAAACAGAGCACACTGGCAAAAGGTTTCCTTTTTTTTTTTTTTTCTTTTTCTCCTTGCCAGCTTCCTCCGGTTAAAATTGGGTTGCAATTCATTAATAAAGGAACAGTTGTACTGAATAAGCTCCCGTGCTTAAATCAGGACAGAGAAGCGTAATTAACCCAGCTCCAGACTGATGTGATGGAAGAGGAAAATGCTCTTCTGTTTTGGTCCCTTCTCTTAAAAGCCCGCTGCGTTCTCCTGGCCTCTTGGGAACAGAGTTGAGCTTCTTATTTAAAAATGAAGCTTGCAGCCTGGTGGAGCAGGTTCATGTATATATATAAAAGCTGTCATGATGATATTTTATTCATACCCCTCTTCCCCTTCCCTTTGCCTGGAAAATCCAGGAGCAGCCAGCAGGCAGCTTGGAGAGAGAGAAAGCAAGAATCCCCTTTTAAAAAGAAATTACAGATGCAAGTCACATTAGTTGAATCCCCACAAGGCGGTGGACTCCCAGGCACCAGGGCTGGTACCAGCAGCTTGGTCAGCCTGAACTGAGTACAGTGGCTTCCCACCCCAAATCCCACCCCCAAGGAGCAGGAGGGGACAGGCAGTGTGACTTCAGCACCAGGATTACACACTGATTTATGCGAGCCGAGGGCATGGCTTTGCTTCTCTAATTGGAGCTAGCACCTAAATTACAGCCTAATTACAGACAGAGCCATGAGGAGTTCCCACCAGCAGGTCCCATGGGCAGGATTCAGCCTGAGGTCCACTGCTTGAGGAGAGGGGGCTCCTTCTCCACCATTATTTCTGTGACTGAATTTGCCACCTTTCTCTGCGGTGGTTTGTCTGGGAGAGCTAGACACCGTCTGGCCACCGTGGAGCTGGCACATCGCTCTGTATGGTGATGCACATCCCCACAGCTCGGTGCTGCTCTGCTTGGCCTTGCTCCCCACTCCACTGCTGCTTTCACACCTACTGCAAAAACAGCCGACTGGTGGCGTGGGAAGGCAAACTGTATTTTTGGTGGTCTTGGGGTGTGGAAGAGCTGCCCACACCAAGGGAGTTGAATTTGCTGTGCTGGGACATAGGGTTCTGCAAGGCAGAGCTGGACAACATGGGCCACTGAAACTGGGAGTACTGCTGGATGGTCCTGGCATGCCGTGAGAGACAGGAGCTGCTGAGGTCCCCATGGAACCAGCTATGGTCCTATCAGCATCTCTTCTGTTCCTGATGGAGCCATACTGGTCTTCATGGCACCTAAGGTGAGTGCCCAGAGGGATGTGGTCAGCCAGCACCAGTGCTGTGAGGAAGCATCCCCACGACAGGGATGTGCGGGAGCTGCTCTGAGATGGGCACATGAAGAAGCACCTCTGCCATGGGGATGTGCAGGAGCAGCCCTGCAATCGGGATGTACAGCACCATCCCTGTGCCATGGGACCACCTTCTCCAGATTTCTGCTGCAACCTCCCTGAGGGGTGTCCCTCCAGCATGAAGCCAGAGCAGGGGTGGCACTGCTACATGGCCCCCCACACCCATTGGGGACCTCCCTGGGGACCACCTTCTCCATCTTCTGCTTCACACCTAGTGTCCTGTGCCCATTTAACTTCACACATAGTTCTGCCCCAGAGCATTTCAAGACTGCAATGGTTTTATTATTCAGGATGATTCCCAATGCGTGGGGGGTGTTGAACCCTGACATGACATGGACCATCATATGCCCCACAAGAAGCTGGGCTGGAACCACTGGGTACCAGTGTGGGGGAGCAGAAGCATCTCTAGAACTCATCCTCCTCTGCCATATGCCAGTGAACCTGGAAATCCTCGATGTGTCAAGCTGGGCCTCCAGGGCTGGAGGAGACACAGGGTGATGCTGGACAACCCTTTTGTAGCAGAGATGTTTATGGTGAGGACAAAAAAAAAAGATAAATGAGTGTTTGTTTCTTTTGGAGAAGATTGCTCTCTACACGCTCCTTGTATTTAGTTATTATTAAAGGGTTGTTTTGCTGTCAGTGAAAGCCTGCAATTACAGGCTCTCTCTTTTTTCGTAGCTGTCACTACTATGGTCCATGAATGCATTGCCTACAATTTTAGCATTTCTGCATTTCACTGTTAAAAAAAAAAAAATAGAAATTTTGAGATTTAAGCTGACACTTTTCATGTGTACACAGCTGATTTCAAACTCCTTTGGGTTCTTCAAAAAAACACCCATCATTTTGGGTTTCAGAACAGAGCATGATGTAGCTGTGTACTAGCAGGGGCTCATTGCTCTTTTCCCATTTGCTTGCTTGACCCGTATTCCCGCAGGCAAAAAGCTCACAGGAATCTCACCAATGCTAATGCTGAGGCCAGGAAGCCATCAGCACCTTGCACCCTGCTCCCATGAGCCCTGGGGGGGAAAAATATCTACTATTTTCATTGAAGATCCATATACATTTTCTTTGGTTAAATAAACAGCTGGAAAAATGCTTTGTGCCATGCATCTGTCCACAGCAGCTCTTCATCGTGTCTCCCACTTCCTACATCCCTTCCCTAGCCCCATGCAGGGTGGGACATCCCCACTAAGAGCCAGCATCCCTGTGGGAGCCAGCTATGCAGCAGATGGGGCCGAGCTGGCTCCACCAGACCCTGAATCATCGACATGCCTGGAGGAATTCCCCCAAAGTTCATGGGGATGAGGATCCTCTCTCCAAAACCTTCCTTCCCAGCTGTATCGCTGCTGATCTAATGTGGCTAATTTAAAATGAAGCTGCCCTCCCCTGACATGCATCTCCCTGTGGCATCGAAATTAAATGTAGGCTGTAATTTGGCATTTGAGAAGCGAAAGGGATGGTGGCCCTAAGGGAAAAGATAACAGCTTGGCTGTTTGTGTTAAATAGCTGTCTGAGAGCTTCAGACTGCAGCCCGAGATTCAGCTCGCCGGCGGGCAGACTGCCAGCTGCCGGCCGGCTTTTTGGCTACAGCTCCTTCGCAGCAGGAAGCTCCGTGGGGGGGAACTCAGCCCTGACCTACCACTGCATCTCACAGGGCATCTGCTTCTTCCTCACCCACCCTCCATGGCTTCTGCTAAAACTGTCTCATGGGCTCCTTGCTCTGGCAAGGGTGGGTGTCCAGAGGGTACCGTCACCAGGTAAGCCCCATGGAGGGATGCACAGCCCTGGGGAAGGAGGACCAGGGAGCCAGAAACCTGGCATGGGGCAACACAACCTGGCAAAGACATTCCCGTTGCACACTGCATATTGCTTGGTGAGGGCAGCCCATCAAGGATGTCCCTGTTGCACCTTGCAATGGGTGGCGGCAGCCCATCAAGGACACCCATGTTGCACATTGCATGATGGGGGCAGCCCATCGGGGACATCCCCACTTCATGTTGCACCATGCACATTGCACCTTACACCTTGCATGGTGGGGGGAGCCCAGCAGGAATGTTCCCATTGCCCACTGCACATTGCAGCATCAGCCATTACCTCTTCCTGGTGCTGTTTCTGGGCCTGACACAATGGACAGTGCCACCCAAGGTGTCCTGGGTGTGTCATGCCATGTGTTTCTCCTCCCCAGCTGAACAGCACCCTCCGTGCAGTCAGCAAGCAGATAAGGAATTGGCTCGATGGTCACACTCTCACAGAGAGTTGTGGTCAACAATTCAATGTCTGAGTGGAGACCAGTAATGAGTGATGTTCTTCAGGGGTTGCTATTGGAGCCAGTGCTGTTTAACATCTTTGTCAGCAACATGGGCACTAGGATCAAGTGTAGCCTCAGCAAATTTGCCTATGATACCAAGGTAAGCGGTGTGATTGACATGCCTGAGGGATGGGATGTCATCCAGAGAGACCTAGATAAGCTTGAGAAGTGGGCCCATGTGAACTTCATAAAGTTCTGTATAGGCGTTGGAGCAATCCCAAGCACAAATACAGGCTTGGCAATAAGTGGATTGAGAGCAGCCCCGCAGAGGAGCTGAAGATGTTAGTTGATGAGCATCTCAACAGGACCCAGACATCTGCATTTGAAGCCCAGAAAGTCAACTGTATCCTGGGCTGCATCCAAAGCATCATGGCTGGCAGGTTGAGAGAGATTATTCTGCTCCTCCACTCTGCTCTCATGAGACTCTACCTGGAGTACTGTGTCCAGCTCCAGACATAAGAAAGACATGAGCCTGGTGGAGCTGGTGCAGAGGAGGCCACAAAGATGATCTGAGGGCTGGAACCCCTTGCTGTGATAACAAGCTGAGACAGTTTGGAAAACTCTCCCAAGAGTTTGGAGACATGAGAAGAAGATTCTGCAGATACCTTATTGTAGCTTTTCCACACTTAGAGGAGACTATAGGAAAGATGGGAACAGACTTTTTGTAGGGGCATGTAATGATAGGATGAGGGGAAATGACTTTAAACTGGAAGAGGGTAGATTTATATTAGATATTATTAATAAATTTTTAACTGTGAGGATGGTGAGACACTGGCATAGGCTGCCCAAAGAAGTGTATGGATACCCCATCCCTGAAAGTGTTCAAGCCTGGGTTGGATACCGGTCCACGGTTGTGAGTTGGAACTGGGTGACCTTTGGGGTCCTTTCCAACACAAACCATTCTATACTTCTTCGACAGTTATTTCCAGCGGCAGAACGTGCCCAGTTTTGGGGAGCTTTGTTTTAAAATAGAGACTTTTGCCAAGATGGTGGGAATTTGTCTGTGTTCTCTTTGCACAAGGTTCCCCTCTGGATGGGGGTGCCTGCCTGGGATGGAGCCTCCCCCCAAAGACCCCCTCACAGGGGTCCAGAGGGTGGGTGGTGGCTGGCAGTGGATGGGGAGGAGGCAGGCACCCCTGCAGCAACAACAGGGCTCCACAATGGGACGTTACCTGGTGTACCCCACAGCCCCTCAACAGCTGCAGGAGACTCAGACCACCCACCACCCACCTCCAAGCCCTAGCCTGCACCCAGTTACCATTTCCCAGGAGCTGCTCGTCCCTCCCAGCCCTTTGTACCACTCGCCTCCATCCTCCCCTTTGTTTAGCATTTTAATTATTTTAATTACCTTGTTTGCCAGCTTATCGCAGCGCTCAAACCCATCTGTGTGCGCACAGGCAGACACACAGACTTTTATCTCCAGCCCTCCACCAGCCCGATTAGCATTTTTTGCTCAGATGTTTGGTAGAGGAAAGGAGAAATTAGCATTTCTGCCTTGGCCAGTGGGGCAGGCATCGCTACCGTCCCTCGCCTCGTGGGGTCACTTCATTCTTCCCAGAAGAATGGGACTCATTTATCTCTTCTCCCCTTGTATCCATTTGAAATGAGAGATTGAAAACATAACAACTATAAAGCCCAAGGCGGGGGTGATGCCTGCTCCTTGCCACAGGGTTTTTCCTCCCCAGGAAGGTGGTGGTGCCCAGGTGAAGTTGGTGTCATCCCTGGGGAGCACCTTTGAGTCTCCAGGAGCAAGGTGTCTTTGAAGAAAAGCTTCCTTCTGTTTAATTTAGTTGCCAAAATGTTGCTTTCCGGGTGTCAAAGGCAGGGACACCTGACCTGACAGAGAGCAGGAGGGGATGGGAACGTCGTCAGGAGTTTCAGCCCATGGTCAAAGAAGCCATGTTGCTACAGCAGTCAGTAGTTTTCAGGTGGGCTTCATGGCTGGAGCCCCTTGACCTCCTTTAGAGAACAGATTTCACCACTGGAAATACTTTTCCAGCATCCTCTTAGCACTACTTAAATGCCTCTCCCAAAGAGACCTGGCTATCAATAAATCTGCAACAGCTCACCTTCAAACACACTTCAGCGCCCTATTTTCTTTCCACAACAACAAAATAACAGCCCCAGTTTTGGGACTGGCTGCCAGGCCCCCAGCTGGATTCCCCTGGTTGAGACTTGAGACCTCTTTTTCCTGTGGCAAGGTGTTGTTATAAGCATGCCATGAGCTGCTCTCAGAGGACCTGTCTCTGGGGAGGGGGATATAATGAGGGCATTGCAGGGGACAAGGCTGGGTGAGTGATGGTCCCTTGGGGAAGGCTGTGTGCCTGTGGTGGCTCCTGGGTGTCCATCTGTGTCATGGTGTGAGTAGGGTGGAAAACATCCCATGCAGTGGGACTTGGGAGCCAGGATCCCCACCTTGGACAGGACATCTGTGAGGACATGACACCTTACAGGGACAGGATTACTCCATGGGGACAGAAAAACCTTTGGAGAGAGGAGCCCCCTCAGGGGAGGTGACCTTTGGGCACGAGATGTCTCTTGGGAACAGGACACCCCCTGGAGAGAGGAAGTCCACGAAGGACATAATGTCCCATCCAGGATGGGATGTCCCCAGGAGACAGAAATCCCCTTAGTCAAGGAAACCACTTGGAGACAGGATGGCCCTTGGGGACATGGTGCCCACAGGGGCAGGCTGGCCCCTTTGCTGTAGGGAGGTCCTGGGCAGTCCCACCAGGAACAGTCAGAAGCCCTTCCTGCTCCCACCAAGCTGCTTCCAACAACTCCTTTAAATGCTCAACACACATTAATGTGTGAATAATGAACCTTGTGATTCTGATTCAGGTCATCAGAGAGAACATAGTGAATTAGTCAAATTCTGGATCAGGAGAAACATCTTGAAAACCTGCTCGCCTTCCCTGAACCCAGCAGAATCCTTTAAGATCCAGGAAAGGCAATAAAGACCAACTTATTAGTCCTAAATTCATTAAACAAATGAACTGGAGGCACAGAAGTGTCTGTCAGCCCAGAGAGGCTTGAAGCAGGCAGAGCCCATGGGATGGGCTGCAGGGAAAAGGTGCACCCACCATGGGATGGGGTGCAGGGACAGTGGCCCCATCAGCCAGGGACCCATCACAGCCCCATACCACAACCTGCACTGGGCAAACAACAGGCTGAGGTTTGGGCAGTGCTAACCTAACAAGGAAGAAAATCAAAATAGAAACTTAATTAAAAGGAGGTTAGGACATAATCCCACCAAAATGATGAGATGAGGAGCAATGGAAGGTGGAGGGATGACACCTAAGGGAAGGTAGTATCTGACACGGCACCATTCTTGGTACTGCTGGGGTGAGGAGGAGGCGGATGAGAAAGAAGTGTTGTCCAACTGCTTCAACAGCTACTTGCTGGCAAGGAGGAGCTTGGTTCTGTGATGACAGTGGTGGCAGGGCAGGTGAGAGAAGATCACTAGCCTCCAAGGTATCCAGCTGTGCCCTGCCATGGAAGATGGCCACCCCATTCACAAGCATATTGTGATCTTGGCTGCTTCGCCGATGCTGGAAAGCACAGAGAATCAGATCTCTAATTTACAGAGATGTCCATCTGGGGAGCAGCAAAACGAGCCTGGGAGAGCAGCACTGCCCTCTTAGCTCTTGCACTTCTTTTAGTGTAAAAATCTTTACATGGAGGGACAGTATCAATACAGGCAGAGATAGGTGCCATCACCTTCCTACCCTGCCAATGTCAGCCCTGTGGCTTGCCACAGCACATCCCTGCATCCCGCTTTTAGTCTCCCTGGGGCACAGTTTGGAGGTGCTGCCTCCTGCAACTTTAACTCAGGTCACTGGGCTGCACTTTCTTAGAAAGCCCCTGGAGAGATACTGCATCTACCAGGGCTGGGCAGATGATGTTGGTTGCTGTGGAAACAGCAGGGCCAGATCCAGAGACCACAGCATCCTCCCTGGACCCAGGACCAGTTCCTCTCACCCAGTTTGTGGCTGGAGAGCAACTCTGTTAGCATTGGGCCATCCCTGTTCCCAGCTCACTCCAGTCTCACCTTCCCCAGGGACTAGGGGGGTCACCACTAGTGTCGTGTGTCAGATGTTCCCTCACATGGGTGTCCCTGGAATGGGAGACAATGCTCTGGACCTTAGCCACAACCTTTCCTCTCAGCATCCTGGGGCACCAGACCAGCCATCCCAACCGCATGGCACAGCCTGGAACCTCCAGGCCATCATGCCCCCAGGAAAGCCTTTTGCACATCATCAAGGCTTCACCCACCCCGTGCACCACCACAGGCTCTCCTAAACATCAGCCAGAGCTGGGGACACAATGACAAGGTACGCAGGGTATCCCATGAGCATAGCCAAACCCCATCTCTTGCGAACCAGTTGCCCACTGGGTGCCAGACTCCCACCCATCTCAGGCTCGTTCCTGCTCTGCTCACGGGCATCTCAGCTCATTAGGGATGCCGGGATGATGGAGTATCCTGCTGGAGCAGAGGAAGCCAGGCAAAGCCTCTCCATCCATCAGGGCCCCCACTTTCTGCCAAGCACATTAGGGGATAATTAAGTAAAAATAGGCCTTCCGACCAGTGTAGCTCATTAAGGGCTAATTAAGTTAATTAGTGCCAGGTGTGGATTGCAGCGCTTGCGCGTGCGGCTGTTGTTTGCTGTAATTGCATTTTCTCAGCAGCTTCCTCCACCAGGCTGGAGTGTGGCCAACAAGGAAAGTATTCAGTGCCCTACTGTTGGTGCAACAGCGAGCGGCTGACGGGCACCCAGCGTGGGCAACTAACTCTCCTCTCTACGTGCCCCCCGCAGGGCAGGTCACCCAACTCAAAGCCATGGGGCAGCGTGTACTGCCCCGCCCACCCCTCTTGGTGTGGTCCTCACACTTGCATGGAGGGCAGAGATGCGAGAGTTTGCTACAGTGGTCCCCAAAAGCATCCATGAAGGCAGGGGACAGCAGCAGGTGATGCATCCCCAGAGCAGCACGTTGGAGGTCTCTGCAAGCATTTGAAGGTGAATATGAGTAGGGATGAAGCAGTAGAGAGAGAGAAGAACAGTGGTCATATCAGTGGTGACAAATTAAAAAGGGATGGTAGAGAAAAGGATGAAGATGATGAGAGAAAGGCGAGGAGAAAACACAAGATGACAAGGAGGGAGATACCAAGCTCTGACCTCTGCTCTCTGCAAGCAGAACCAGGGAGGTAATTGTGTCTCTGTACTCAGCAGTGGTGAGGCCACACATTGAGTACTGTGTTCAGCTTTGGGCACCTCAATACAAGAAAGACATGGAGGTGCTGGAGTGGGTCCAGAGAAGAGCGATTAAGCTGGTGAAGGGCCTGGAGAACAAGTCCAGTGAGGAGCAGCTGAGGGAACTGGGGCTATTTAGCATGAAGAAAAGGTATCTGAGGGGAGACCTTATTGCTCTCTACAGCCACCTGAAAAGACATAGCAGAGAGGCAGGCACTGGTCTCTTCTCACAAGTAACTAGTGACGGAACAAGAGGGAATGACCTCAGGCTGCACCAGGAGAGGTTTAAACTGGACACTGGGAAACATTTTTTCACTTGAAGGCTTGTCAGGCATTGGAACAGGCTGCCCAGTGAGGTGATTGCATCACCATCCCTGGAGGTGTTTAAAAGCTGTACAGATGTGTTGCTTGGGGTTATGGCTTAGTAGTGGACTTGGTAGAGTAGGGTTAATGATTGGACTTGATGATTTTAAAGGTCTTTTCCAACCCAGAAGATTCTATGATTCTCTGCACCCAGGAGCAGTTAGAGCTACTCCATCTGTGCCCTGTGGAGATGCTGGAGGGAAGAAGACATGATGAAGATCTGGCTAGTTTTTGCTGAGGTTATTGTCACTAATAAATGGAGACTGTCCTTTGCCATGTGTTCCTGCTCCTTCCAGTGTCGGCATTTGGCATTCTCCTTCAAGAGCAGCCCAGCTGGTAACAGCCTCACTTGAAGCTGACCTGTATTCCCTCCAGAGAGGAGAGACTCTGAAACAACCCTTTGAAGTATGGCTGACAGCTGGAGAGGGGACAGAGAGGCTGCACAGGCACCAGCAGTTCTCCCCATGTCATGAACCAGCCCCACTGAGGCAGGAGCTGTGCAGAAAGCCCCATCTGTATCCCAGGGTGGATGCTGGGGAGCATAGATGCCATCCTGGGGGGCTGCCTTGCTCATGTCCACCAGCTGATGGAATGTTACCACTGCCTGCACCACCATGAGAAGTGTGATAGGGGGGAGGGGCATGGAATGGAGTCAAGAGATCAGGGTCCTCACATCCCCTCCACAATCTCTCAGCATCGAGATAATTGCCTGCTGGTGACAGCTGAGGTCAGGCATGATGGATAACTTGGGAAGAGCTCCCAGCACCAAGACTTCCCTGCAGCAACCCAGTTCAATACTTGGGTTGAGAAGCAATTTTCCCCACCAAAGGTTCTCTCTGGGTGGATCAAGGTCCAGGCAGTGATCCTTTGGTCATTCCTGCCTTCAAACCACACACAGCCCCATCAAACATCCCAACAACTGGGCCATTACCCCCGCTGTGGTGGGATGGGCAGTAGAAGGGTACCAAGCTTGAAGCCCTGGAGCGCCCATGGGGTTTGGTGAGAGCATCCAGGCAGGAAGGGGGGCACAGATGGACCTGCTTCTGCTTTTTATCCCTCCAAGACCAAAGGAGGTTTTCCCACCTTCCTCTTCCTACTCCCTGCCACCCCGACCTGCTGCTCCACGGATGTGCTGAGCATCACACAGCACCATTTAATCTGTCACTGGACCAAGGCTGAAGAAGGGGTGTCCTGCAGCCCCCTTGGGTGGCTGGGAGGCTGGTGAGTATATCCTTGGACTGTCAAGGACTTTGTGGCAAGGAGCAAAGCAGGGCAGGAGAACTCCACATTGGGCAGAGAGAGGCCAGGATAAGACATCAAGCGATGCCACCAACTTGGCACGCGTGGGGAGTGAGCATGTGCCCCAGCAGGCAGGGGCAGGCAGGGAACAGGCTGAAGCATGTAGGAGCAGATAGGGGCAGGCAGGAGCAGGCAGGGCAGGCAGGGCACAGGCAGGCGCAGGCTGGGGCAGGCAGGAGCAGGTAGGCAGTGTGGGCTGAGGCAGCACCGCAGCTCCCTGGCCGCCCTCTCCCCGCAGCCGGGTGTGGAGGCTGACAGGATCATTACAGCCGCTATCTGGGCTCACCGGCTCGGGCCTCTCCCCTTCGCCTTTTGCATAATGGATAGGCTGTGAGTAATGGGAAATGGCAGCCCAGCCGCGCTTGCTGGCAGCCCCTTAATGAAGAATATGGAAATCTCATCAGTCCAATCAGGCCAGCAAATGAAACTGCTTTCCCCCCGCTGATGTGAGCAGAAGGCTAACGACCCAGCTCCATCCTCTCCCAGGAAACCCCCCTTCCCCTTTCTGTGTTGACAAGCGAGCTGTGAACTTCATTTTTTTCTGGCAAGCAGAGTCCCAGCTCTTCCTTGACCCCCTTCCCCAGGCTTGGGACAACAGGTATTCCTGGTCTGAGACTTCCTCCTGCTTCTCCAACAGCTTCACTCCCCACCCAGGGTGGTGTCACTGGATGGGTAACACCATCTGCAGGTGTCACTCATCCCTGGCTCCTGGTCCTCACATGTGTCCTCCTGCTATGCCCAAGCCTTCCAGCATCAACTTCGCTGCAGCTGCAGGTGCAAGCCTGTGTCCCACAGTGGGGAGATGGGACACGTGGTCCCCCAGCCACAGCCACCTGACACCACCATGTCCATGCAGGCACTAGAGTGTCTGTTGGTCTCATAGCCAATGAGTCTGAGCACACACAGGCTCCATGGACTTGTGCCTTCTCCTGCAGGGACACCTGCAAACATGTGCAGCATGGAGGGACCACTGTTACCTCTCTTATCTCCCTTGACCATCACCCATAGCTTCAACCTCCTTCAGTGTGCACCATCTCCCAGCAAGACCTCCAGCCATGACACCTGCACAGTGACACCTCAATTTTGTCAGAACTTGAGCACTTTTCAAGAAACTATACACATTAGTCACACAGGCACCATTCTGCTGGTTTGGAGGGGGTTTGGAGCCCCCTTCCAAATACATCCTATTTTGATGTCATCTGCAAATCTGATTACAAGTCTCTTGTCTCCTCCTCCCCATAAGTGTTCTGAGTCCTGAGCAACCTGGAAGAGCCTCCAGTTCACACCCCATGGCTTTTGCAGTTACTCTGAGCTGTTGTCTCTGTGGAGCTGTGGTACACTGTCCTTCAACTTGGCTACCATGGTGGCCTAGTGTTTTGGTTTATGTATCTTAGTAGAAAGCTTCGCTGAGGAAGCTTGGCCTTGTTCATAGTGGGACACAAGATGTGATCAGTACTGGGATCTCAGTCCACCCTGTGATCTGTAGAAGGATGGCCATCCTGGGTAAGGACCTGAGGGATGCAAGCCCAGCTCTTCCTCAGGGTCTCTGCACAGGCCAGAAATCTGCACCAAGATTTCATAGCTGGACTTGCCACATCTAAAATGCGTCTGAAAATAGATGTTTGCACAGTGCCTTGCACGAACAGGCCTGATCTCTACAGCAGCATCCTCTGCTCTTTGCAACGCTTCAGGCAGGAGACAGCAGTGGCATCCTCCCCTGCATCTGTCTGCTCCGTGGGCAAAGGCAGGAGGCTGTCAGGGAAATGGCCGCTCACTGTTCTGGGGAATGGTTAATTGCTGGCTCTCACAGCCAGCGTGGAGCTCCTAAACTGTTGGTGTGCTTCAGCTGTGAATTTGCCCAGGATCACCGAGGTGGGTATAAGCTTTAATAAAATCCCCAGCTATGCATTCACCCAGGGCATTCACCCACGCATAAACACATCCGTAGTGAACGCTCTTTGTGCAGCAGATGATTCCAGCTCAGGGCTGGAGGAAACCGTTTGTTTTCATGAGTTATAAGATCATATCTGGAAACACCTCTAACAAACCAAGATCAGCGCAGAGGCTAAGCTGGCTCTGGTCCCCAGTGCAAGCTGTTTGCACACACCAGTAATGATGTGAACAGGCTGCCGTTCAATGGGCTGATCAACATCAAACCATTGAAATTGAAGGCTGAGGAGAGGCAGAGCCATAAACATTTATTGCAACGCTCTGTGTATCATCAGCTGCTGATTTGGAGGCAATGGAAATGTGCAACTGAAATAACTGGATTTATCGGAGGCTGAGATGACCTGTCTGTGATGGATGGTAGTAGAGGGGACGCAATGTGCCATTTCCAGTGCAAGGCCATTCGTAAAATAAAGCAAGGGGGGGTGGGGAGGCCATTGCCTTTATTAACACTAACCTCTCACGATTTTAGAGCCCACACCAGCCGTCAGACACAACTGCAGCTGAATGAGAAAGACAGCTTGAGGATGATGCACTGCAATATCCCCGAGGACTGGAAATCAAAGTTGTGGTCTCTAAATGCCAAGTGTGTAATTTGCTGTAAAGTTGACACTGTTTCTGCTTCATCTTGATGCAGTTTCCATTTGTTTGATCCCCTTTAGATTTTTATCTCCATTTCTCAGACAAAAAAAAAAAATAAATTAAAAGATTTAGGAATTTCTTCAGCTGCTCTTTCTTTTCTTCCCTATTTTTTCTGTTGCTGCAGTGACACAACTCAAGTTCATTATTAATGACACTTCTACCTCCTGGCACCCACGGAAGCAATGGATGCCCACCTTCAGGGGCAACACACAGCTGCCACACTCCCTGCAAATGGCAGGTTATGGAAGGAACCAATAGCACTCTGAGCTCAGTGCTCCTCTAATCAAATTGTCTCCTGTCACCTCAGAGCACCCTGTAATGCTCCTCCAGCTAACAGCTTGGGAGGAGAAGAGTGCAGAGAAAAGCTATGTCAGAAGAAAGCAGGAAGAAAGTAATTTAATAGATTTTTTAAATTGTTTTTTACATTGATCTGAAAAATGAGGTTATGAATTGATTTTTAAAAAAGGAACTTCAGATAAAATATCTCTCTGCTATAAATGATCCCAAGGAAATATTCCCGTGCAAAGTCTCTGACTTACAGATCATCCAAGGTGTTTTACACACATTAAAGTACCTAACATTTGAAACATGAGACAAACCACCTCTGACTTAATCAGATTTACAAACAGTTTAGCTTTGGCTGTACTGAACATCTGCTACAGGCCCCACAGAAAAGAACTGTCATGCACCTCTTCCTCTAAACATCTCCTGAGCACCCCTGGGTAAGGCTGGATGCAGAAAGGCTGCTGCTGTGACAAATGCATTTTGCACCCTAAAGACAGGGTCAGCATAAAGCTGCTGCTGTGACAAACTGGCCTTAATTTGCACCCTAAAGATAGGGTCAGCATTACAGATAATACCTTGTCATCTCTCTATAGCTCTGGAGAGGAAAGCTCACCTAGACTGAGGCAAAAGGGAATGCAATGAGGTCCTTATTCCATCTGAGACATCCCTGGCAGCCCAAGATTTTGTGCAACACTCATATCTTACTGGTCTCTGATAAAACAAGCCTACCCAGGAGCCTTTACTCTATCTCATTTTTCTTGCACAAATAGGTTGCAGAAGGAACTTGCTTTTGTTTCCACCAACACAAAGCTGGAAAAAAATCCCAAGGCTACATCAATATGGGAAGTGGGTGGTTTGAGAAAAATACATTTCCTGCTGCTTTGTATGTCCTAAAGTCTATTAACTGGTACTTTGTCTCAACCACTTCTTCATTTGCCTGACAGGTTAAGCCTGACGAGACATCAGCAGCAGAACTCTTCTGGTGCCAGCTTGCCATGATGCCCACTCCCACAATTTGGATGACCAGTGATTAGCTGGTGTTGAGGGCAGCAGCATTTAAAGTCATTGTATCAAATCTTCTCAGTGAGACCTCAAAGGGACCCTATAGCCCTCTGTAGATTGCTGTGAACTACATATTAAAAATATATGTTTCTTTGAGATGCAGTGAGTGACCAAATGTCCTGGCTTCATTGGGACAGAACATTAGGGCAGCCATGGTCTGCAGGCCATTAGCAGTTTGGAGTCAACCAGGGCAGCTGTTCCAAGTTGGCCACAGGTGTGTCCCCAGCCATAAACATCATGCTTAGTATAAAGGGAGAAGTTTGCTGCAATTGCCTCCTTCTCTTGATCCTCATCCTTGTGTTTCTGATGTTTCTTCCCTTCCTTCTGCTTCCATTCATCCTTGGAGGGTCTCACTCACCATTCTGCTCCTGAGGACTGCTTTTCTGTTTATTGTGACCACTGGGCTGAGTATATCTTTGTTTACTTTGTTGGTATTAGTTTGAAAGTTTCATTAAATCCATTTTCACTTCAGCCCACAAGTCCCTTCTGCTTTTCCTAATTCCCCCTCCCTGCTGGGGCAGGGTCATTTGGTGACACAGCAACTGCTGAAGTTTAGCCCTGGGTATGGGCTAAATATAGATACACCAAGGCAGTATGGAGCATTGAAGCAGAGATTTGTTATTTGTTCTGCTGCTTTGGGTATTTGGCTTTTTGCTGCCCAAGTCCCTATGTGCATGGAGGTCCCTGGGGCATCCCTGCTCCACAGACCTCTCAGCAATGAAGCTGATTATACCAGCCTGTTGTGAAGGTGAGAAGCAGCCCACAAGGTATGTGAAAAGGCTGTGATGTGGTCTAGAGGGGTTGTTTTCCATAGGGCTGTGATAGTCTTGCCTTGATGCTGCATGTTCCAAGAGCAGTGGTCACAAAGGGTCCTTTCCCAGCGTGGCCTGGGACTCAAAGCTCTAGGATCAAGTTCTTCTTATGCTGTATTTTCTGGTATAGGAGCAAGTAACTCTTGACCAGTCACTTTGTGTGAAATCAGTCTTCTGTGATTGCTGCTGTTTAGAGGATGAGAAGCCTAGTTATGAACTCCTCAGTCTCTTCCTATCCTCAGAGGAGAGAGAGGGGCTGCTACAGAAGATGAGTCTCCTGTTGCTCAAATATGTCTTTGGGTAAGACAAACCTCCCTTTTAAATAATCAGATCAGATGGCCCAAGTCTCTGAAGAGGAATCCCCTCTCTGGATGCCTCTAAATGATTAGTAGGGAGCCTTTCTGCTACGCTGTGTTGCATGTGGAGGGAAAAAGGGGAGCTGAAAGATGACATCCTTCTCCTTATTGTTATCCCAGCCCCTGTGCTGCCACCATATGCTAATGGGAGAGGCTCAAAGGGCCACTTATCAGATTGTGTCAGTTTTCCCTGTGTCTTAAACCCTTCTGTAATAGGGTTTAAGAACTGCTTTTTCCCCCTCCATTTTTTACCTTAAGGATCCCTGTCTCAGACTTTGCTTTTCCTTCTGAGCTTGTCTTGCCTCCTCCCAGAATTCTAAGAGCCCTGTTCCTATCAACACTGAGAACTTCTGTTCTCATTTTTCCTTGTCCAGGAGCAGGTTTCTTCTGCTGCATTTGCTAATAGAGACCTGTTGTGAGTGCACCTTAGCCTGCCCTATCCCTACTCATTCCCTCAAGAAGGAAACAGAAGAGGCATGAATGCTAATGTTCCTAAAAAAGTAAGAAAAGGGACTTTTTTAGTGTGGCTTTACATCTCGGAGGTTGCTCAGAGGCTGTTTTCACACACTTCAAATCACACAATGAAATTTGCAGCTCTGCACCTTTTGAAAAGGAAAACTTGGTAACCTGCCTAAAAATGAGGGGTAGGCAGGCTGATATGAAAGGGGGTGAAGGTGATGAAGGGGCAATGGGAGAGTGCTTCTGGCTGTGTGATCCCTCACTGCAACTGAATCACTAGCCCCTGAAACACATACACCTAAACCTGACAGGGGATTGTGCCTGTGAGCAGGAACCATTTGGTCCAGGAGGGCTCACCTTATCAGCAGCAATTGGAAAGACCTTGCTAAGACTGGATGATAGGAAGGGAGGACTGCCAGGTGTTTCTTTTTGCATTGACACATTTGCCCCATTATTCATGGCTGGTGTGTATTTTTCTTCCACTTGGTTCCCAGCTTGCTTTATTGCTGGGTTTTCATGCCTTTGAGGCAAGTAGTATTGAAATGGTGCCAGAGCAACAGTCCTTTGCCAAAAGCCAACTGGGCATGCCCTGCACTTTGATTTTTATTGATGACTGTCCAGGAGAATGTATCTGTCGTTCTCCCTTGTTTTTGTTGCTTCTCTCACCTGTCTGGCTCACTAATCACTTTTTACATATATTTTTAAGTAGCTGTGATGAAAGTTGGGGAGGGTGGGTCGGGGAGGAGAAGGGTCCTCAAAGACAACTGTTATGAAAATAGGTGACCAGGTCTTTTTCTTAACCGGTGTCTTTTTCCTCCTTCCTGGAGTCCAACTGCAGGGAAAAGCTATGATGTATGAGCTCACCTTTAATTACACATCAGATAAACTATCTGGGAGAGAGCGATACCATGTAAAACCATTTGGTGCTGAAGAAAAGCTTCTACCAATGCCTCTGTCTCTGCCGAGTTGCAGGCTTGTCTCTGCTGCCTTACCACTAGTTCTCTGGGATGGCTGAGCACTGGGGGAGGGAGGACAACCATGGGACACTACCCACAGCAGAAGCCACTCACTTCTTGGTGGGTCCTCACTCATACAAGCGACACCAATTGGGGATATATTTGCTGTTTAAGCCTGGAGCAGAAATTAAGAAAACCCAACACCCATCCTGCCCAGCATCCCACTTTTGCCCGTGTTTTCCACTTTGCACAGTTACCCTGAAAACGGAGAAGTGTGAGGCAGGGTATATCAGAAACAGCACTGCATTGCCAGTAACACGTCCTCAAAGTCTTTTGCCCAAACCATGGATTTCTAAGAAATTGAGGCATGAAGGCCAGGAAGAGAGTGATGCTAGGGGATCCACCTCTGAAGTGAGCTGCTTGAACCCAGACATGGGTCTGGTCAAATGGGACAAGAGTTTCTCCAGGGAGTTTTGGCATCTACTGGAGTTGCTCAGCAGCAAGGCTTGCTTGCCTTTGTTCTGCAGATGCACAGCTTGGACAGTGCCTGCATCACTTCTCCCCTGCATCGCAGTGCCTATAAGGTGCTGCTGCTCTCCCAGTGACAAGCACAAGGAAAGCAAACTGGCTGACCTCCACATTTGATACAAGGCTTTCCACAAACACCAGCTAATGGGGATTCCTCAGTGGTGTCCCTGGGAGCTTCAATATTGGATGTCAAGGCAGCCTTTTGTCCTCTCAGCAGGCACTGGGACCTGATGTGCTTAACCCTTTCCAGTCTATACCAGAGCAGAAGGGACCGAGCATGTCAGGATCTCGGAGTGGGATGGGGTCCTGCTCCAGCTCTCTGCTGTGCTCAGCTGCTCCATGCCCTGGCCTCAGTTGCACAGACTCAGTGCTGTAAACTCAGTGCATGTACAGCTTCATTTTATCATTAAAGTGCCTTGGAGGACAGGGATCCAGGAGGATTGAATGTCTTGCTGCTTGGAGCTGGCAGGCACACGGGGCACGCTAAAGGGTTTTGTTTGTGCCTGGTGAGAGCAGCTGTAGGCAGGAGCGTGTGAGTGGGGAAATTACAAAAAGAGAAATAAGGAAACAAAAGGCACATAGGGGCAGGGGGGTATGTTTGCATGGGGGAAGGCAGGAATTTCTTTTCTTTGCCTGAAAGTCTAAAGTGCCTTTCTTTAGTGTCTCTGTCGCTGTATGGGGCCTCGGTCAATAACATTCCTCCCTCGCCCTGCGGAAGGAGACGGGCCAAGCAAGACGTGGCTGAATGAAATTCCTCTCACCTCACCCCATAAACATCCCGAGAGTCTGGCCCCATTATGGCTGGGTACAAAAGTCTGGGTCCGAGACTGAACAAAAGGATGGGGAAGAAAGTGCAGGTTGCCAGGGCAACGCTGTCCAGGCCTCCTGGTTTTATCAGCAAGGGGCCTGGGTTTTCTGCCTGAGTTACAGGAATCTGAGGCAATTTATTTCCACTACAAGACAGAGGCTTTAGAGGGCAGGGGCAGCAAGGCTCTGGCTTCGCTTTTGGTTTTCACAGCAGGGCAGGTGAGGTAGGAGCAACTGGCATGGTCTCCAGGGAAGTCAGATACCCAGACAGCCAACAGCATCCTGGGTGATGCAGGGAGCAAAGTGTTGCCCATGGAGTCTCCTTCAAAGTTTTATGTAGAGTGATCCAGCAGATTCATCCCATCTGCGCATTAAAGGATGTGGGCTCTGCCCCACTTCCTCTACAACATGTGGAGTCCACTCATACCTCTGTTCACTGAATTAATTCTTCTCTGTTTACTGAGGATAGGTTTACTCCTTTCTCCCTACTTAGGGATCCCAGTGCCCCAGCAAGCTGGAATAAGTTGGGAAAAGCTGTTTTTCAGTGGCTGGATGGAGAGCGTTTTACAATTTAACTAGGATACTTTTTTTCCTTCCAAGTGAAGGCTGGTGAGTCTCGAGTGTGGTTGCCCCATAGAGAGGATTTGGTCCATCCCTGGAGAGCATCAAAGTTGCCTCTTGCAGGCCTTGAACCCAATGTCTGAGGAGCAGAAGCAGAACTATCAGGTTGTTTCTTGGTGTGGCATTTATCAAAGGTAATGTAAGACCTTAAAGCACCCCGAAACCCTAGCTGAGGACAGGATATGGGATCTGTTTGCCTCACTCTGACAAGGAAGAGTTTGGCTGTGGGGAATCCAGTTCCTACTGCATCAATATCCTCGCCGACTAGTTTTGGTGACGAGAGACCTGGAAGCAGTAAGGATAACATGGCAAGTAAAACTGAGAGAAATCTTAGTGTTATGACAGAGAGGAAAATACCATTCAGGCATCTGTTCAACATAGGAGGTCTACTGGGCAGCAAAGTTCTTTGTGATGTTGCCCCCAACCAGTCTGAAGGAGGTGATAGTGCTTGGTGTAGGGTGAACATGCAAGGTAGAAAACAACAATATAAAAACTGAAAGGTATCCTTTGAGACAAGAGTCAGATACATTGATGCACTGCAGCCAGGACAAGCAGGTATTTGCAGTTTCCAGACAAAGGTGCCAAACTGCAGGTGTGGTGGCAAGGTTTCCAGAAGTAGAACCTCTTGCAGAAGAGAAAGAACTATACTGAAGATTGTGATCATAATGCCCATTCTTCCTTTGTTTTATTTCTTTATTGTGGGGCTTGGGGAGTTTGTAAGATTGATCAGTAACATGCAAAGACCTGGAACAAAACTTATTGATAAGTACAGTTAAATGGCTGGAGGAAAACCAGCTCAGCATGCCACAGAAAGCATTTGTCCCAAACAGCCTGCTCATCTCAATTTATCTAGACAGTTCTAGACAAATGCAGCAAGCAGTGCTCAGTGGAGTAACAGGGAAATTACTAATTAAACTGAAGATGATGGGATTAGTGGAAGAAATAGAAGTCAGGTACAGAAGCTGTACTTAGGGACAGAGGCAGTAGCAGGCTAGACAAAAGTTGACCACTGGAGTTTCTCTGGAATTGATTCTTAGATTGATCTTGCTTATTCTCCCCATGAATGATGTTGTCATATGAAGTGGAAGCCCTTAGGTTAAGCCAGCTGATGACGCAGAAGGGGGAGGCATTGTGAATGCAGAGGAGATGAGAGATCAAACAGAGAGCTGCAGACAACCTTGAGCTCAGAGACACAAGAACAAGTTGAAATTCAACAGCACGAAATGCAAGACTAATCACAGGGTTGGGGCTTTTTTGTGTTAGACAGGGAGTGCATCAGTTGGACATGACTGAGGAGGAGGTGAACCTAGTTCTAGCAGTCATGGGTGATTATGAGCTAAAGGCACAAAAAGGCAAATAAGACCTGAAGAGCTTGGGATATTTCCAGTAGAAGCAGAAAATTATTAATAGCATTTGAAAAATACTGACAAGACCTCATATAGCATCAGGTAGGAGTCCTGGCCAGGTAGTCTGAACTCATGCCACAAGCAGTGCAGAAAAATGAGCATCATCAAGAGACTGGGGATTCTATTACACAAATATAAGGTTGGAAGAAGTTATCTTCACTATTTCACTAGTCAGAGTGGTGGAAATGGCACATGGGAGAAAGAAAAACTGTATAAAATAATGGGTGATGTTGGCGCAATAATGAGTGATATCCAAGCACACACACAAAAAAACCCCAACCCTCTAATTAGAAAGTGAGGATCTTGACAACCCCAAAGATCCCACGTCCCTAGTCCCCCTGAAGCCACCTGTGCTCTTGCCTTCCACAGAATCTCTTCCAGGATGACTGCTTGAGACCTGCTCCTTCCCCCTCCGTCTGGAAACTGATCCCCACTTCATTTCTAAAATAGGGCAAAAGAAAAGTAAAGCCAGTAGACTGGGCCTTTTGTACAGCAAAGCAGATTAAGGGCCTCACAGGGACTTACAGCTTCTCTTAGAAGAGAGGAGGGCTGAGAGACAGAGGAATGGAGGAAAGGCTTCACTCTCATCTCCAGACAGTGAATTTCATACTTGCCTTTGCTCTGCTCCTCACAAACTCTATTTTGTCTGCCTTCCTTCCTTCCTCTCTCCTGCTTGATGCTGTGGATCAGTGTTTTGGGGACTAGGAACTTTTCATTTCCTGCAATGGATTTAATTCCTGAAACGTGTCATGTTCCCTCACTTCCATGCTGCATTAGGAAATACTTCACCCAAACAAAAGCCAAATCCCCTTCCTAGGGGCAATCAAGAAAAGGGGTCCCTGCAGTGGTCTCTGGTCTGATGACAAAAGGTTCCTTGGACTATAGACAAGCAGGTTAATGCCACCATGGAGTGTAGAAACTGCTGTGGACAAGAAGGATTAGCCACCACTTGTGTGATGAAGGCTGTGGTTCCAGGCCTGGGGCCAGAAGGGCACATGCCAGATGCTCTTTGCTATTTGTCTGCCCAAGCTTGACCCTCAAGATGTTTTCTTTATTTTCAACTTACCACCCTAAATGAAAAATACCTAGGCTAGGATGAGCCAGACATCTATACCTCTTCTCATTTGAAATGACCGATGCCCTTTTTAATTCTGGGCTGTAGGAAACGTTTTTACACTGGGGAGCACAGTAAGATGTTGCTATGACTGGGTACAATGTTAGCATAGGCCCCTCTGCTGCCACCCAGGCACAGAGCTGCTCTTCATGCAGTAGCTTGGTTGCTTGGTTAAGCAACTCCTTCCACAGTGGTATGTGCTTCATTTTCCAGGTGCCTGCCATGAGGCAGCTGGCTTTTAGAAAGATTCCTGTCCTGGAGGGAAGCTGCTGTACCTTTTTAAGTTCTCTGTAATGTCTCATCTGAGGAGTGTCCATGGAGCGCCCCAGAAATCCTATCCCTTTAGCCCTTCTACGCTCAAGTTTTGTCATTCCTAAAACGGCCATGGTGCAGCCCTATCTTCTGGCAGGGGAGTTGCAAAGTTAAAACCATTAATAGACTTGAAATGTTCAGGTATTTTATTTAATTCAATTGAGAAGATTTTTAGGAAACAGTCTTAACTCCCTATCAGAGAGACTGAATAATGTGCAGTAGATTCTGCTTCAGGCTTCATGCACTGATCAACATGATGGAGCAGAGTATTGTGAGACATTGTGCTAACTATGCAATGTTTGTCCTGTGTGTGGGATGAGCCAGGGTCCTCTGGAGAATAACTCAACCATGTAATTAACATTAAAACATAAAACATCTGTACAATGAAAAAAAATATGGTCTGTGCAAATGGCTTTGATCTAGCATTTCTCATGCTGCAACCAGATTAGTTTTGGGGCAATTTGCATGTGAATTCATGCCCATTTTGTTCTGTGGTGGTCACCTATACAGCCTTTTTTTTGCCAAAGAGTTTTTGACTTTGACCAAATTTGGGTAGAATTCAGAGGGATGGCAAGAGCTGGGAAGAACAAGAATTTCTGTTTAAACATTAAACAAAATATTTTTAAGGGTGATCAAACAGTGGAACTGGCTGCCCAGATAGGTTGTGGGGTCCCTGTCCTTGGAGATACTCAAAACCTGATGAGATAAGGTGCTGATCAACCTGCACAAGCTGACTCTGCTCTGAGCCAGGTGGTTGGACTACATAGTTTCCAGAGGTTCCTGTCAACTTCAACTATTCTATAATTTTTAAATAGCTGTAGAAGATGACAGAGTTAATATATACATATACTTCCCTCAATTCAAGAAGTAGACGCCCTCTAGAGGAAATACAATAAAAACAATTAAGTTGGGCAAAATTCTAAGCAGTTGAAAAATTGATCTTACAGGAAATGTTGAGCAGCCCTAACTGGTACTTCTGATCCTGCTGATAATGGGGTTGTCTATCCTTCTTTAATTACCTTCTTTTAACTCTAAAGCTACTTCAGGTGGTTGGAGCTATCTACTATAATGACGCAGGCACAGCAACAGAAGCTTGAATTTTGACAAGGGATGTGAAGAAAATAGTTTTTCCAATCCTTTTTCAGACTATCTTAATTGGGTTTATTAATCATATAGACCTGGACTGAAGATGCCACCCTCTAGCACTGTTCTCGCTGGCAGCCATGAGTGGGTACTTGGAGGAGAAATGTTGTGTGACCCTGCCCTCAGGCTCCTGACAACCAGCAACTTAGGATGTGAGCAGGCTGGGAGAAGATGATATAACTCCTAAAATCCAGGACATGAGGTTTTCTAACGGAACTGACCATCCAGATGCAATGGCACTGAGCCTGCAGTTCCTTGTGAGAAGATGGCAAGGTGACACCTTGCTATCCAGAGCCTCTTTTTTTCACAGAATGTGAGAACTTGGAAGGGACCTAGAAGATCATCTAGTCCAACCCCCCTACCAGAGCAGGATCACCTAGACCAAGTCACCCAGGAAC
>JANHGL010019979.1:0-10898 GCA_024611195.1 Ceyx melanurus
GAGCCGCCATCGACACCCTCTCTCGGGTGGACTCGTCGGTGGCCGTCTCCTCCGGCGGGGAGCTCTTCCTGCGCTTCATCAGCCTCACCTCCCTGGAGTACTCGGTAAGGGCAGCCGGCCCCTGCTCAGCCGTAAAAGGTCTGCTGGGGGGGGCATTGCCATGCGAACACGAGGAAAAAGTTCTGTCCCGTGAGGGTGCTGCTGCCCAGGGAGGGGGTGGAGTCTCCCTCTCTGGAGAGAATCCGCCTGGATGCCGTCCCGGGCAACCTGCGGTGGGTGACTGCTGGACCAGGGGGTGTTGGACTTGATGATCTCCAGAGGTCCCTTCCAACCTCTACCGTCCTGGGATTCTGTGATCCTCCACAGCTGACACATCTCTGTTTTCCAGGACTACTCCAAGTGCAAAGAAATCATGATTGAGCGTGGGGAGATCTTCCTGAGGAAAGTCTCTCTCTCAAGGAACAAAATCGCCAAGCTGTGTCATCCTTTCATCAGAGATGGTGCTGTAAGTAGGCTGAGGCAGTTTGCCAGTGACAAACCTGACGAATGAACGTTGATGGTCTGTTGTGTGAAGTCAAATCCATGAAGCCATTGAAAAAGCTGAGGTTTCCCAAAGCTGAGGAGCCAGTGATGGCTGATGCTGGGTTTTTTTTGGCAGCGAATACTGACTCATGCCTACTCCAGAGTGGTCCTCAGGGTGCTGGAAGCAGCTATGGAGTCAAAGAAGAGATTCAGTGTTTATGTTACCGAGTCCCAGCCGGATCAAGCAGGGCAAGTACTCATTTTTTACTTGGTTATCAGGGGATGTGACAGCTGGCAGCACATCTCTCATACCTTAAAGGCTTTGGGGCTTCTTTGCAGCATTTAAGCTGTCATTAATATCACATTATTCTGAACAAGAAGAAAAACTGACTTGACTTCTCTGGTGTTTGTTGTAATCCATTTCCATTTCTACACATGAACTTGTTTTCTATTAGAGGAGCACATCATAAACATTATAAAGCCAAGGGACCATGAGCATTCATGGGCTCAGTCTTTCAGACAGTATTTTTCTAGCATTGTCTTTAAAGTATTTTAAGGTCCAAACATGTTTTAATAGGCAGAAAATGGCAAAAGCCCTGAGGAAGCTGAACATTCCTGTGACTGTGATTCTGGATGCTGCAATTGGGTAAGTCTGGTCACTGCAGCTTAATATTGTTCATCACTTTTATTTGGTAGTGTTGTATCTATAAGTTTCCTAGAAGCTTGTTCAAACTGCACAGGTTGTTACTTAGAGTTGTCAAACAAGCTCAACAAGTTGCAGGGTTAGGTGAGGGATTAGGGGAGTGTGCCTGCTACAGAACAACTCTTTGATGTTTGTGTGTTAGAATGAAAAAAGGAGTCAGACTGAAGTACAGAACTTTGGTGTATCTGTCAAAAAGAACCAAGGTGCTACTCACAAAGGCTCCTTTTTTCCCCATGTGCATATGTATTCTCATTTAGAGGTTTCTTAAGCTATTTGCTAAATTACCACTGCTTAGTATAAGTCCAGAACATAAGAAAAGAAGGAACTGTGCTAAATCAACCTCATTTCTTGCATCAGTGCACAGTGCTCAAGAGGCTGCCTCCAGGAGCACCAGGCACCTGACTAGGGAAGAGAGGCTCTAGTGGACAAATCTTCAAGTTCTGTTCAACACCTTAAGTCTATTAAATCACTTAGTTGGTGGCTTTAGATCTGTATTTTCAATGTACAAAACACACTGGAGGGATGTAAAGAAAGGGGAATTGGATAAGGAGGATCCTGTGTGTGTGGCCAAGGCTACCACAGTGCAGTTACACTTCACTGTGTAGTTAGTATCTTACCACAGACACCCATATTCCTGTAACTGTCATTCCCAGTCATATTTCAGCTTCTTCCAGCATTTACACAGTTGCTGAGATCAGATGTCCCAGCACAGGGCTTACAAAGTTCATTAGTTGTACCAATCAGTTCAGAAAAGTGAAAAACTGATTTACTGATTTCTGTTCTGTTCAGTCAGTCATTTGTCATATTACCCTGTAAGACCTGGATTTTTTTTTTCCCCTTTTGAACAGCTACATCATGGAGAAAGTGGACCTGGTGTTAGTTGGTGCTGAAGGTGTAGTTGAAAGTGGAGGCATTATTAACAAGGTAGAGAGTTTATTACATCATTCTCTCAACTCCAGTTTGGTTTCTTCAAAGAAAGGGATTTGTGAAAAATCTTTTTTATTTGGATGTTACCCAGTAAAACTCCATTTATGGTTGGAAACTGGGCAGTACTGTGTCACACTAGCACTGAGCTTCCATGCTGTTTTCCATCTGTCTCCACAGATTGGCACTAATCAAATTGCTGTGTGTGCCAAAGCTCAGAACAAGCCATTTTATGTGGTAGCAGAAAGTTTCAAGTTTGTAAGACTTTTCCCACTAAACCAGCAGGATGTCCCAGATAAATTTAAGGTAAGAGGAATTCAATTACTTCTTACCCAGATGAGATGCACACTTCTATATCTGTGAAAATCTGCCATGTAAGCTTGTCTTGAGTTATCTGGATCACTCCACTAGACCTTACTTTACATATCAGAGCTGCTCCACCTTGCAGTCACTTGCCCAATGGCTTTACTTTGTCTTAATCCTAACATTTAGTTCCTGGAGTGGTTCCTTTGGGGTGCAGGAGCAGCTGAGGGCAAGAAACAGTTAAATCAATACACTTGAGAACTACAAATTGTAGACACAAGACAACACAGCTGAGACCAAGGTGGCACCAGCCAATGCACTGTAAACCCAACCACTTCCTTGTTTTACCACAAACATCTGCTGGTGACCATCAGGCCACTCTTGGCCAAAAGAGGTTCCAACCTGCAGTTGGGCAATAACTAACGAGCTGTTTCCTTCTAGTACAAAGCAGACACTCTGAAAACTGGCCAGAACCTGACAGAGGAGCATCCCTGGATTGACTACACATCACCCTCACTGATCACATTACTGTTCACAGACCTCGGTGTCCTGACTCCATCAGCAGTCAGTGATGAACTTATCAAGCTCTACCTGTAGCAGAGGACTCAGTGCACAGGATCTTTTGTCTTAAGAACCTGGCAGATGACACAAGGTATATGGACATGGTAAGGAGACCACGTGCTGAGGATTCATGTAACTATTGGCCTTCTTGAGTTTTTAAAGCAAAACATCAATGTGGGTGGACCACTGGTAAAGAAAAAAAATAATTCCAAAAGTTCCTACAGCTTCTGAAGGCCTAAAATAAATTATTTTAAAGATGGGTGGAGTATTTTAATATTGTAAAATAAAATACCTGCTGGTGTATCCAGACTATCTGAGGTATGTTGTTACTTGCTGGTCGGTGGCATGTAGCTGAAAACCCCCTCCCCAAGGACACACAGGGCTGCTAATGGCAACCTGCAGCTCCTGCCACTCCAGAGCAGTGCTTTCAGCTTATCTGTAGGGACACCAGGTCTCCTTAAGAAGAAATAACATAAATTCTGTTTTCTGCATCATTATTTTGTTATAAAAATACAGTTTTACTTGGAATAGGCAGTATTTTAATACAAAGTGTGGTTGGAATGTCAACCTTCAGACTCCAAGTCAGTAACAGTTTCTGCTTTGAGTGCCTTCTGGCTGCCTGTTAACTTCTTCTCAAACTCCTCTTCACTAATCTTTCCTTTTTTTAATCTCTTCAAGAGTCTCGTGTCATTCAGCAGCTCTTCCATATCCTCATCTTCAATATCAGAGCCCTGGGGGCAGTTAAAAAACAGCACATTAAACACAGCACCAAAAGGTTTTCTTTCTACAGAGCTCAATTTACAACTCAGATTTTCCCAGGTGTACCCAGGCAGGAAACACAGGCAGTGTAGCAGAATGGACACAATTTACCTCCTCACGTTTCCTTTTAGCTGTTACTTTCTTCTTCCTCTCCCTCTTGGCTTTCTGCTTGGACCAGGCTTTGTTCTTGATGAATTTCTTTTTCCCTGCATTTTCCTCTCTTTCTTTTCTTTGTTGTTCTAATTTCTTTTGTCTCTCTTTTTCTCTGTTTTTATCCTTGAAGGAAATGGAGTCTGTATTAACAGTCACTGGAGTAAAGTCTGGAAAACTTTTTCCTCTTAGTTCAGGCATCTTTGGCATTTTTAACAATGCAAAACCTTTGGCCAGGTTAGCAAAATCCAGATCTGTTAAAATAAAGATTTCTCAAGTCAGTTTCCTGCTGGATAAAAAGTTAATTTAACTTGGCAAGTCACAGAAAAAAAACCCAAACCCAACCTATTACCATATTGTTTGCATTTTCTACTGAAAAGTAACTCAGTTGTGTTTGTTCACTAAATAAATGTTTTCTCTTGAAAACAATGAGAAGCAAATTTCTTAAAGTAGGAGGCTTGTGGACAATAACACCCTGTTTTTTTCCCCAACCCAAATACTGTCTCCTGAAAAGAGCAGGAAAAGGTTCCAGCCCCTGCTGGGAGTTACCTTTTATCCTGAAGATGAGGTGACATTCGTGCTTGGCATAAGCCTGGATGTAGGACACAAAGGCTTTCATCCCTTTCTCAAACACTGCCCTGTCAGCCAGGGCCATGGCCTTCAGCTTGGGAAGAAGATCCAACACGTTGGGCTGGGGCTGCATTTCCTGCATGGGACACTGAAAACCAGGAAAGACATTGGAAGAGTTCAGCCAAATGATTGAAAACACACTTCAAACACATCCTGCTTCTTCCTCAGTTCATATCAGGCAGCCTGGAGCCCCTTTCCCTTCTTGGGTATTCCCACACTCCACACAGTTGTCCTAGATGAGCAATAAAGTGTCTGCACGTTGCAGCATGGGAGAGGTGACATGGGTGACATCTCCACCTCAAGCTGCATTCCCATCAGCCTGGCTCTAGACTTTGGACAACCCCAAAATGCAGCTCCAGGCACAGTAATACCAGAGTTCAATAGCACGGGCTTACTGCCACCAGTACACCCAGCCCCTTGCTCCTTCCTGCTCTGAGACAGAATCCAAAGCAACTCACCTTCTGGTTGATGGAGAGAAAGTGAACGTAGGACTCCTCCATGGGAAGCAGAAAGACGAGGGCGCTGCCGCCGTTGCCGATGCGCGCGGTCCGGCCGCAGCGATGCACGAAGGCGCTGCAACCACAGCTCACTGAGCACACACCCAGCCCCTCCTCAAGCCCTGGCACAGGCAGCAAGAGGGGCAAGGCTTGTGCAGTGGCAAACAGGGTGCTGGACACCCTGGCACTAAAGCAGTGGGAATGGGTAGCTGCAAAACTAGAGCTTGTGCAGCTGTCCCGCCCAGGGCTGCGCTGAAGGAAGAGGCACCCGGGTTGTGGGGGAGCTTAAGCAAGTTGTAGGGAGAATTGTGACAGTGGAAGTTAAAATACATGGAAAAGTGATTTTTGGGGGAGCTTCTGATGTCCCATTCCTTGGAGAGCTCTGTCCCTGCTCTCATCCACCCCAACACCTCTCATCATTTCTTAGCTATCCTCACCCCAAGCCTCACACCAGAGACTCTTCACACCAAACTTAAGTACCTTCCACCCACCTGACTTCAGCAACTACAGCACAAACTCATTTCAATTCACAGCAGTTACAACAAAAATGGGAGTGTTTTAGCTCTCCTGTTCATGTGTGTTTGCTCAGACTCCCTCCCAGTCAGGGATGAGATGGGTTTTCCAGAGTTGTGTGTTCCCAGTTTCTATCTGAATGGTGCAGAAACTTGACCACAAGTAAAGGTTGTTAAGATCTCAGTTGTACCTTGCACTGCTAGGAGGGTCATACTGCAGAACCCAGTGTACCTCTGGAATGTCTATGCCACGGGCCATCACATCAGTGCAAACTAAAATCCCACTAGGAAGGAAAAAAAAGCATTATTTACATTAAAGTGTCATCCAATAAAATCCAGCCTCCCCCCAGCTGTGGCTTCTGCATCTACACTGGAGAGTAGGAACCAAACTGTTTAAAATATTTGGTTTTTTTTTTAAATTAGTTGCATCTTTCACCAACCAAAATTCAACATAACAGTGAAAAGGAAGGGGATTTACATTACAGCACTAAGACTATCACTAAGAAAAATCAATTCCTTACTACCAGTTCTGTTTTTAAGTCACTGTTGCATCCATCACAGCTCAACATAATTCTATAAATGTTTTAATACAAAACTTAAGAGAATGTGTTTAAAATGTTTTTCCAGCCCACTGGCAACCATTAGAAATGAAACACTGAAACTGGGGTCCCATGCAATAAAAAAATGCCAGCCAACAAGGCAAGAGTCACTTAAAACATCCTGCAGAGGTGGCAGATACTTTCCTGGGAGTAAATTGCAGCATCATGTTGCCACATCCTTGTTCATATCCTAATAAATAGCAGCCTGGGTTTTCACTCTGGTTTCCAATCAGGAAAAGGGTTTTTTCACTGCCAGTTCCCCAGAGGTGATAACACTGACACATCAAGGCTGTGACTCTGCCCATCCCTGTGTCCTTACCCTGGGAGCTTCCTAAACTCAGTAAAAATCTTGTTCCTCTTGTGTTTCATTTTCCCATGGATGCTCATTATTTTCACTTGTTTAATTAAGGATTCCAAAGCCTTCCCATAGTACTCCACACAGGCACACGTGCTGTTGGGATAAAAGACAGACAGGAAAGCCAAAATTATGCTGCATTTTTACTCTGTTTTGGACAGTTGAGCTAGGGTGGCCTGAGACCTTTCAAAAACACCTAGTGCTGACAATGCACCTGGTTTTAGTTCAAATATTTTTATTTCAAATATGTGAATCATTTTTACAATCAACATAAAAGCACCTATAATGCTTTACTTGAAAAATGCACATCAAATCTCTGCTTTGCTTAATGAACTTCCACACAGTCCTGCCATGAAGCAATGACCCATCTCTTTTCAGCTGCCATATTCTACCAGAGAGTCACTACAATGAAGCACTTTTACAATAGTTGTGTCCTTGTCAACACAGGACAGAGTTGTGGAATGAAAGTAATAAATGTTGACTATTTTCACAATGAAACCCACATGGAATTACCTGAAAAAGACCAGATGTTTCTCCTGTTTGTGATGGCGAAGAAAATGCACCAACTGATTGAACTTTTCATCTGCTTTGCAGATCTAAACAATGCAGAAAAACACAAACAAAACAACAGAAAACACAAATGTAAGGAAGCAGACTCTAAAGAAAGTGATGTGCTGATTTCCTCTGCTCACTGACAGATGCCTGTGGGGAAAACTTCTTTTGTACCACAGCTGATCGTGTGGAATGTTACTTTTATTTATCCTGTTTGAAGTAAAAACAACTGAGGAAGCTCCCAGTCTTTCCACTCCCAAACAACACCTCACCCATGGGAGTTTCTTGGGTGTCCCTCAACCACTTGGCTGAAATGTCCACAGTCTCCCCCCCCAACCATGTGCAGGAGCTGCAGCAGTTCAGGGTTCCAACGACTCCAAACTAAACTCCCAGAGCAGGCCAAACAGGACTGTCAATTGAGGTCCTTCTCCTCAGCTTGGCCACTAATCTTTGGAGAACAAGAAATTTATGTCTTTGAGACTCCTTAAAAACTCGTGGAGGGGAAACAGGGCACTGTGAGGAAGGTTCTCACCATGTAGTAGTTCTCCAGGCGTGTTGGGGTCTTCTGGGTGTTGCTTGCTGCCACCCCCTTCTCCTTCACCGCGACGCGCACGGGGTTCCGCAGCCCTGCCCTCACCAGCTTCTCCACCTCCTGGGTCTGGGTGGCTGAGAACAGCCCCGTCCTCCTCTGCTTGGGCAAAAGGTCCAGAATGGCATTTAAACTGCAAGCAAGCAGAGGTAAGATGTGATTGTGCCCCACGACTGCCCTCGGAAAGAGGCTGGATCTTGGGAATTCTACAATCCGAATTATTATCGAGTGCAAAGCTTCTGTTGAGCTAAGTTTGAGAGAAAAGCACAAGGGGCATCAAAACTGTTTGATAAAGACATGTGGATGCCACTAATGCTGCCCCATCAAGCACTAACACTGCACGTGCCAACATACATCAGGAAAAAAAATATCATTTCCAACTTGGTATTCATCAAGGATCCACTTCCCTGATTCTCTTCCCCATAGCAATTAATGGAGCAAAGAGAGAGAAAGGAACAAAATGGCACCAATATGACTCCAGAGACCCCTGTAGGTCACACACATCCCCCTCGACCAGAAATGACCTCATTCTAACTGAGCAGTGCCACTAGAAGCAGCAGTTCAACACCTTGCTTCAAAGCCCATGTCCAGAAGTCTGTCTGCTTCGTCTAACACCAGCACATCCAGAGCCTTCACAGCACTGGGCAGGTCCAGCCCCTCTGCTTTCCTTCGGAACAGATCCTCCAGGCGGCCGGGCGTGGCCACGATGATGTTCCCCCTGGTGGAGAAGAGGCCACAAGGCAGCTGCAGACTGGGCAGGGGAAGGATTTAATGCTCGCAGCACAACCAACCTGCAGGTTGGCTGCACTCCTCAACAGAACAGCTTCGTGCTGGCACCTTTAACTGCAGTCACACTGCAGGGCCTCTCGGGGGGGGAGAAAACCTCTCTGGGGAAGCAGTTTGTGGCAATGATCAGCAACCATGGACAGGAGCTGTCAGCCAGAGGGAATCTTTGGTGGCTCTGTGCAAAGCCAGTGGCAAATTGTTTCCAAATGTCACCCTCAGTGTCAGCACCAAACAGTCCCAGAAAAGTCATCAGCAGAGTCTGGGTCTCAGCAGAGCCCCCTGACAGACAAGAGGGGACTAGGCTGCTCAGGGAAGTGTTGAGCTCACCATGCTGGACACCAACCCCACCCAGGCAGCACAGGAGTGATGCTGATTCCAAATGAGATCTTTTCCTACTGCCTGAGTGCAGAGCATCCCACCCAAGGAGAACCCAACCACCCCAGCACACACCCAAACAGCTCAGATACCATCACATCTGAGCACAGAAACCCCAAGGGCAAGGAGGAAACCAAGGCTGTGAGGCACTGAGGACAAACCCTGCCAATCCACTCACCCCTGCTCTTTAAACTTCTCAACATCTTCCATGGGATTCCTGCCACCAATTAAGAGGATCTGACTGCAGTGAAAAAACCAGAAGGATTGAGGGTCACCTCTGAGTTTGTCTTGGTGAGGAATGACAACAGACAGGATCTAGAAGCAGGCCAAGCCAAAGGCCACTCACCTGAAGCTGGGGAAGTGTTTTGTGAAGTGTGACAGCACCTCATCAATCTGAACAGCCAGCTCTCTGGTGGGTGTGATGATTATAGCCCCAACCTGCACAGGAGAAGCAGAAGGGATGTGTGGAAAATACCAGACTGGAAGAAAGATTTTGGCAACACTCTCCCTTAGAAGCTAAAAGGATAGGAGTTGTGTTTGCCATCCTAGTTTTACACCACATTTTCCAACAGAAATACCACAAAGAACACAAAAGATCTATGCCAGCCAGCCAGGGATCTGTAATATCTCCCTGCTGCATCACTGCACAAAACACCTCTGCTCAGACAGCAACATCTAATCAGGATATTTATAGCAAATAACAGTGCAAGCTCCCTGTGCATTATAAAGCCAGTGGAAGCTAAAAAGCATCTAAAGACTCTTGTTTGCAGCACATCATTGTATTTGATAGTTTAAGACATCAAATTAAGTCATCACGAGCCCCTCAGAACTCAGTAATTTCCTCTCACCTGCATTTTCTTTAATTTTTCCTCCCGTCTGAGGAGAATTTCCAGAATGGGGATTACAAAGGCTAAGGTTTTGCCACTGCCTGTTACCTGTGGGAAGGGAAACAGAGTCAGCCCCTGCTCAGCTCTGCGGGCAAACCAAGAAAAACAACAAACTGGAGCAAGAAAAAGCACTCACTGCTTCAGCAGCAACGTCTTTGTTATTCATGAAGAGCGGAATGGTCGCAGACTGAAAAAAAAAACAGAGAATCATCAGAAGAACCGTTGGTTTGGTGCCGGTGACATAAATATCGGAGGCTAAACCCCCACCGGAGACAACAAAGCTTTCCGCAAACGTTACCCGAGCACAACCAGCGACAGGAGAGCCGAGGAGCCCAGTGACTGCTCCAGAACTGCTCTGACCGGCGCCCCCGGGGCTGCCACCACCCGTTCCCCGGCCGGCCCGGGCGCTGCCGCACCGCTCCCTCAGGCTCTGCCTCCCGCCGCCCGGCTCCCCCTCACCTGCACCGGGGTCATACGGGCGAAACCGAGCTCCCGCAGCGCCTGCAGCACGCCCGGGCCCAGCGGCACCGGCAGCGACTCCCAGGCCCCCTCCGTCACCGCCTCCATCTTGGGCCGGCGCCTCCGCCGCGTCCGCCGCCCGGCATCGTCCCCCCGCCCCGGCCTCGGCGGGGCCGTGTGGAAACACGCGCTGCAGCACCTTGGTTCCGGCGCCACCAGCCGCCTCCACCCCCATTTTGCCTTTTTATGAAAAAACTCGGTAATAAACAGCCCTCTTTGGGATATAATAAAAATAACCGAACCCAAACCATCGCATTTTTACGGCAAGCGGCCTGCCACGGGATTTCTGCGGGTCAAACAGCAGCACTGGGACAGCCCCTGAACAGGCCCGAGCAAAGCCATGGGTTGAGAGCCACCTGCAATTCCTTCTATGTGCCCACAAAGTGAGATTAATTCCTCATCTATTCAGAAATACGTTATGAAAAGGCCTTGTGTTAAACTGGACTTCCTTAAAGTATCAAAGAATAACTTAAAAAAAAAAAAAGACAAAAATCACTTGTGGTTGGGGTTTTTTTTAAAGAATTTGTTTATTTCTCGAACCTGGGTCATATTTAGATTCACAAGCAATTTTTAAATGTACATCTTAGAATTCAATTTTAAGTGTTTTACACAAAAATATTGGCACACAACAGTCGTGATAAGGTGTAACAGCCACCTTGCTGAAGAACTGCTGCA
>JANHGL010019981.1:0-11258 GCA_024611195.1 Ceyx melanurus
GAAGAGGAGGCTGAGGGGGGAACCTCCATGCCCTCTACAACTACCTTTTCAGGAGGTTGTAGAGAGGTGGGTGTTGGTTTCTTCTCCTTAGTAACTAATGACATAACCTGAGGGAATGGTCTGAAGTTGCCGCAGGGGATGTTTAGACTGGATATTAAGAGAGAGTGGTGAGGCCCTGGAACATCCTGTCTAGGGAGGTGGTTGAGTTACCATACCTGGAGGTATTTAAGAAATCCGTTGACATGGTGCTTTACTACATGCTCTAGGGACAGGCATGTAGGTAGCTTGTGTTTTTATTTATAATAATCGGGTATTTAGGTGTTTTTTGTTCTTGTAGTTATGGTTGGACTTGGTGGTATAGGAGATCCTTTCCAACCATGATAATTTTGTGATTCTGTGAACTTGCTTCCACCTTCCCTCATATTGTTATCCTGGTAGCCGGAGGGCAGAGGGCCCTCATTTTCTTCATGTGTCCCAGGCATACCTGCCTCAGGGATGGTAGAGTATGACTCCACTAATCTATCTAGTCCTCAGGGTCTCTTACATCTCTTAACCTCTCAATGTCATTATGTAGCTGAGCCACCACACAAAGCAGATCATCCACCTGGTCCCACCTTGCACACTTGTTGTTAAGGCTATTATCTAATATAGGAAACGGGTTGTGGTGCTCCCTGAAGTCAAAGGCCTGGACAGCTACACACCTCTGCAGCAGCACTGTCTGGGTTGCTGCATCCCTTTTAGAAGAGGTTAGCATTTGTGCCCATGTGGACACCATCTGTATACCCATTTGTCTGCCCCTGAACTGGAGCCAGTCACCTTAGTCTCTTTAAACAAATAAGCCAGCGCTTACCTGTGAGCTCTGCCCTGTGCCCTGACTTTCTCACACTGTTTAACAAGCAGGATACTGTTTCTCCCTCAGGTGACTGAGAGACAGGGCCGGTTTCACCGTGATTAAAAAGCTTGTGGTTGTTCCAGTAACACTGCAGCCATGTCACTCACTCAGCCTCAATCACTTGAGAGCTGCTGATTCCTAACAGATCTCACCGCTCTTTCCCTGGGAACCCCTTTTTTTGTCCTTAGTCTAGCGAGAAGCCTAGAGGACTTACCGCTGCTCTTAGTGCTGTTTTCTTTCAGGTGACCTTCCTTGCAGAAAATATAGTATCTGCTTTAATTGTTTAACTTTAACTTGAATGGATTTCATTCATTCAAGTTAAATTATCTGATCATACAATGGCCATCATATTTATTACAAAATCCAGCTGCTAAAAGAAAAAAAACCCTTGTAAAAATAATTGTCTGCTTTTTATGTATTCAAACAATTTATGTTTCTGACTGTAGGATTTTATTATCTGCCTTTATAACAGACATCTGCATAATGGATGCAATCAGAAATAGCTAAACCACCTCATCAACTCTTACCTTAAAACAAGGAGTCCTCATTTTATTACCTATATTCATAATGTTTATTAACTCCATAAATGAGAGCATAAAAATAGATGACTATATAACACATACACAACAGTTCAAGCTCTTGTGGAAAAGTTTCTGTGGAACAGTTCAAGCAAAGGTGGAAAAGCATTTATCATGCCAGAAAAGTGTATGAGTGTGTGTAAGAGCATGTGTATATGGGCTGGGATTCTATTAATCAAAATATCCACTCATTAGCGATTGTCAACATTCACCATCCACTGTTTCTTGATTTATTATACTGATTTAGTTTTCTTAACTCTGAGAACATTTGCAGTTTACACACACTGATGCCAGCAGAACTTTCACAGAACTTTGTTTCATGTACATCCAGGTCTGCTTGCATCCCTAATGACATTTAAAAACATAGGAAAAATCTTTATTGAACTAACTACTATTTCTTAAAGTAATACAATTTTGATAATCCTGCTTCCTTCTCTCTTGTCATACTTTCTCCTTGCATATAAATACACATACTTTTCATAAGTACATTACTTTCTAAACAGTAAGAGGAACCCAAAGCTTGGATGAATTTACCCTAGAAAACAAGAAAATAAAGTAGGATGTTGTACAGTAGATTACTTCTATAATACTGCTCTGAGTTATCTCAAATTTAAAGGTTTGCCTATCAGAAAATAGGCTAGGAAAACCTTCTTTTAAAATGGGTGACCCTAAAACTAGAAACCTTTATACTAAATGGTGAATGTGAAAGCATGCTAACTTGGGATAAGAAACAAATTTTTATTTCCTTTTTTGGGGATCAAAACTACCGTCATGGTTTAACTCCAGCCAGCACCTAAGCACCCTGTAGCCACTTGTTCACTCCTCCCCTCTCCCAGTGGGATGGAGAGGAAATTCAGAAATAAAAGTAAAACTCATGGGTTTCGATAAGAACAGTGTAATAACAACATATAAAGAAAATATAATTGTAATAATAGAAAAATAATTGTAATAAAAAGGGGGAAAAAATAAAAAAATAGAGAAATAAAACCCAAGGGAAAAAAAGACAAATGGTGAATTTGACACCATTTAACAATTGCTCCTCACTTGATGAGTAGTGCCTGAGCATCAGTCCTCTCCTCTTGGACAACTGTCACAAGTTGATGTGTAATTGATGTATATATTAAGCTTGATGTTATATGGTATGGAATATCCCTTTGACTGGTTTTGGTCTGCCTCTCCTAGCTATGAACCCTCCCACTTTCTTGTGGGCATCCTTACTGACAGAGCACAGGATACTGAAAAATCCTTAGCTCAGGATAAGTGCTACTTAGTAACAGCTGAAGCATCAGTGTGTTATCAGCACATCAGCATTACTCTAATACCAAATCCAAAACACAGAACTGTACCAGCTACTAGGAAGAAAACTAACTCTATCATAACTGAAAAGAGGACAATTATTTTACTGAAATAGATCATTAATTTGCAGTTTCACATTAGGAATATTTAGTGATGTCAGAAAACACCAGTATTTTATTTACATCAGTCTTTGGTAGTTTTTAATATCATCAAATGAAGAGTTACAGTTCTTTCAAATAGAAATTTATTTTTTTTTACTGAAATAGAATTACAATCTGGTAGAGAACTCTTATTGCCAGATGGTTTAAAAGTTCAAGTCAATATCATTGGTAATGATGATAGTATTAATAGTAGAAGTCTATCTTACACATGAAATAATTATTAAACATTATGAAAGGCTTTACAAGCATAAGTATAGGGTGGAACTGAAAAATGTATATTAATACCAAGCCTCAGATTATCTAAATATCTCTACAAAGCAGTGAGAGAAAGTAGATAATTTACTTATGTAGATGAAACATTTATTCTATTTGGCATTGTATTGGTGGTAAAAAAAAAATAATTTTAAAGATTATTAATAGTAATATTTTTAAAATATGTGTTTGTCCAAGTTTAGAATCATCTGATGTTGTCCATTTCAGACATGTAAATATAACATTAAAGTCATATTCCTTCTTTTGCAAATGAGGATACAGTGTTTTTATTGAGAGGGTGAATTGCTGGAAAGGCAAAAATGTTGTGGCATGATTCTTTGCCAAGAAAATAATTAATTGGAACCAATATTCTGTCAGAAGAAAGAAATCCTGGAAAAAAAAATGAAAGTAAGTCCTTATCTAGGCTTTGCATTCAGGGCTGAAAAAACCTTCATGAAACAAAAACAAGGAAAGAAAACACTGAGAGAGAAAAGATGATTTTCTGATCTGCCTTTAACCCAGTAAAAAAACAAAATTCTGTGCAGATTTTTAATTGATACTAGCCTGAGCTGTAATATTTCATCATGCTTTTGTACTTGTCAACTGCAAGGCGATACAGCCTTGACACTCTGAGTTGTGTTCTCATTTGTGACATCAACTCTTTTATATCAGTGAGCTTACTTTCAAAACCAGTTTTCTCGGTTTTAAATATTAAGTTTTGCAGTAGGTCTTTAGAATAGTCTGATCAGGCATAATTTATTTTAGGAACTGTCAGAAAACCTTCAATTAAGCATGATTATATTTTTGCAATTGTTTTAATTTTAAGGATATGTAGCTACTTTCCCCCAGCTTTTTTCTTTTCTTTTCTTTTCTTTTCTTTTCTTTTCTTTTCTTTTCTTCTCTTTTCTTTTCCTTTCTTTTCTTTTCCAGAAAAAGGTATCAATTTTCTCTAAGTTATCAAGCCAAGCTCCTTAAATTCTTAAATTTAAGGAGTCTGAGATGCTAACCTTGGAGACTAGCCTGGAAAACAGACAGTACCCCAATCATATTTAAAACCTCGGTATGTGATTTCTACTTAAGAGCACATACTTCAGAAAAAAAATGAATGCTCAGCTGAGCAACTTTGTAACTTAAAATGTATTGTCTCCTCACTTCACAGAGAACTTCAGTTTACTAGTTTAGATATATGTCACTACATTCTCAATTGTAAGGTCCCTGGTATAGGAACTAATTTGTGACAACTGATGATTTGAATGAATACAGTTCTCACACAGCATGTTACATATGCTACGTTCTGCCAATTATTCATTTGCTTCAGTGTGTCTTCAGCGATGTAAAAAAAAAATAAAAATAAAAATCTGAAAAACTTTCTTAAAAAAAATCTCATCACATACAGCAAATGATTTATTTGAAAAGATTTCTCTGAATATCCTGGCAAAATAATTGCAGCTCTTTTCAGTTCAGCATTACAAAAATAGAATTTCACAAGGACACGTTTCCCTATTGAATATAACATTTACAGTCTATTCTGACCTAGCTGATTGCTTGCTTTCATACATTGTCCTCTGTGCTCCACTTCTTGCAGGTGAAGGCAGGGTTATGTTCAGATCCTAATCAGCTTTCCCATATTCAAGGGATTAATGAGTTCTTACCATAACTGATTTCACAATGACAGTCTCTTCACTTTAACCAGAGGCTCAGATCTTGCTCCTCTCTCATGCTTCCATAGCTGATACGTGTCTGAAGAAGTCAGAGATGGATGTTGGTATAGTCAGGAATTTTACCATTCTCCCCTGCAAGAAAAAGTTCTCACACTATGGAATGAGGCAGTGAAAAGAGGGAAGGGCAGCCACCTAATCTGCAGTGTTATTATTTTACAATGATATATCCACAGAGCATTTTTGTCACCACTAGATTTGCAGCTGCTCATGGTCCAAGGCATTCATCACAGATATGTAAAGAGCTACCTGCTGTAGGAACCCACATCCACACTGCAAATGGAATGTGCCAGATAGCATCTCAGTGTGCCACTTCAACCTTGGTTCTGGCACTCAGGAAACCCCAGAGCAGCTCTCTGAGGGATTCATTTCAGCAAATTCTACTGAGATGTCTACCTTTCCTTACATTTTTCGCTTATCACCGTTCCAAGTTTTAAACATGGAATTCATAACTCTCAGGTGAAACCAATCTATCAGGTGTCACAGCTGCATAGTTGGCAGTGTAGTTGCTGAGGCAATTTCTGTATAAAAGACTGATGTAGTGTTTTCCAGTCTCCTGACTAATAGAAAAGGGGAACTTGCTAAACAGCAACACAGGAAGCTGAAATTTATCATTTTCATAAGGCTCGAAAAATAGGAGCTATTCATAAAAGCAAGATTCCACACCTAAATTCTGTGCATAGACACATAGGTGGAAGGACATTGTTTGCACTTGCATAATTGGATAATCAGCAAGGCAAAACAATTTGATTTTTTTAATGTCTTTCATATTAAAGGTCTTGTTGGTTTTGCATTTATCATTATACTTGAAGAAAGACATTTTGTTAAACCCTTAGTGGCCAAATTATAAACTCTTCTATCTAGCCAAGATAAAGGTTCTTTCCTTCAAGACTTTGCAATTTTTAAAAATTAGATTATTAAGGTGTAAGATTTATATATAGGTTTCCCCATTGAGCGGAAGTAACATTTTATCAATTGTAGACAGTTGTGTCCATCCTCCTGATATTTAATTTATGTATAAACCTTTTTTTCATTATGTTCTATAATGTAATAAGTAATAGTATGTTTGCATTACACTTAAGCATATATTACATGCTTTATAAATTAAGTCAAAAGCATTTTTAAAATGGCAGGGCAGCCAAATGATTGCAATAATCTCATCTGCTGATTGATTTTAATTCCAAGCTGCTTTTATTGCAAAAGAATGAAGTACCATCACATCCGGGAATATATATTCTCTAGAAATGTTTTGTTATATCTCATGAAAGAGAGTGAATTGGGATATTTTTCTTAACTTCAAAAATGACACTTTTCCTAACAAAACCACCATAAGAACTCCCAGTTAATTTTTCCAAATATAGTCAGTGTAATATAAGGTAGTTCTATCTGTATGTAAGCAACGATGATAGTAACCAGTGGGGAAGATCATTAGGAAGCCTTCCTAATTAGGAATACTTACCAGCTAGATACCCAACATATTGGGGTTTGGAGCCAGGATAACAAGGCTGATCAAAAGGCTAAACAAAACTTCACATTCAAGAGTCAGGATATTTTCTCATTGAAAAATGGAAATGCAAGGTTTTGAACACAATGGCAGCAAATAATTAAAAACTCAGGATTCTAAATTAGGAAATATGAAAATAAAGGAGAAAGAAAACAATGGTTTTCATGAGACCAGGAAATAAAAGCCTTTATTTCTAGGTATCTTTGAGTTTACAAGCATAAAGGATGCCTAGTCAATAAATTTATAATATGCACATGATAATTTTGGTAGTACTTTTTGGCTTTCTCTTCTCATATAATGCTAAATTAGTTTAATGGATTAATAAAATAACTTGAGAATGTCAGAAATCTGAGCTAGATTCTAAAGTATTAAGGTACTAAATGATCAACTTCTTGTTCCAATTTTACAGTCTCAAAAGATATTTTCAACCTTTCCTTTATAATGTGGCTAACTAAACCCAGCGGACAGTGATCTTTTTTTTTAAATGGTGCATCTGTCATTTCATAAAATGCTTTGGATTTTTTCTTGATTCTGAGCTGATGTTTATAAAAGTCTTTCAGACAGGAAGAAATTGAGTGACTAGAGGAAACAGAAGCAAAGTGGATCATATTTTTGTAAAGCTGCCTGTGGTCTACTGATTAAAAGTGCTGTATAAAACATAGGTATTATAATTATTAGAGAGCTATCAAATGCACAAAGTAAACCAATCAAAAAAGTAGAGATTTTTTTTCATTAACTTTTTTCAATTATAATAATCTTAGTTGTTACTTATATTTACACACAGTAACAGTTTTTCAAACAGCACTGTTATTTTCAAGTTCCTTTAATAAATCCCATCATGTGTCTAAATCAACCACATGGCAGAGAGCTGAAGCACGTATTTAAAATATCACGTACACTGCAGATTCTGAGTTTGTGAACTTTTCAGTTATGATGTCGGTCCAAGATTTTCTTGATAAAATTATAAAAAATATTCATTAATTCATTGCAATGGTTTTTATTACATGTACATGTTCTGTTTTTTTTAGAGTCTTCCCATTTTACATTTTTAATAATCAAAAATGTTCCTCTAATACAAGAGATTGCTTACTTTATTCACTAAATCAATGAGGGAAAAAGGAACATATATATATGTATATACAAATATTAAGCAGAGGGAATGAGGCAAAGATCAAAATCAATAGTGGGGCTAAGATTTCTTATAGAAATGAATATGCGTAGCCAAACTAAATACATGGAGATTTTTATACCAGAATATGTTTCAGCAATAATTTAAATACCAGACAGTATGTGTCACAATGTGGGAAAAAAGGTCAGACAATATGCTAGAGGATGACTGAAACAAAAAAAGGAAAGCAAACTAAAATGGTAATACAAAAGAGATCAAAGTTATCACAGTGCAGTGAGAAATGATATAGACAGGCCCAAGCTACACATTTTAAAGCACAGAACTGTCTATGAACGCCACTGGGGGTACAAACGCATGCTATCTTTATGGTTTTATGTCATATAACATTTCTTTCATCTGTCATCAGAAAGTAAATTAGAAGTGTTTTCTCATTCCACCACACTTTCCCATCTTTCTGCCTAAAACTGGGACGTACCGTGGAATCAGGGCACATGTCCTCCTTGTTTAAATACTTTATCTTGCTTAGCTCCTGCTCCCACACTGAAATATTCTTCCCTGTCTGGCCTCTGATTTCCTAACACAGAATCTGAGCTGGAAATCATGTGGATGACTGGACAACTACCCCTCTGAGGAGCCACAATAATTGTATCTTCTCATATTTGATTACAGTTCTTGATAATCTAACAGAAAGGATAACAGAAGATACCAAGGAAACTTCTTTATGTGGCTACAGTCTTACTTGCAATGTATCCATTGCGTGGATACACCAGCAGCTCTGGAGATAGTCTGGGAATCTTTCCACTGCATCTCACCAGGATAACGGTTTCTATAATACCAAGGACATAAACTTTTCCTATTGGTACAGCACTCCCTCATATGCCTCACTAAATGTTTTAGGCCATCCCCCATAGTTTTTTGTTTTGTAACGAGGTGACTACTCTGGAAAACGCCACAGTGAATTGCAGAGGAAATTGCACCATTTGCAGGACATATTAACGGTTATGAAAAGTATTGGAAAGTTGGTCATCCTCATTCAAAGTGGCCACATTGAGATCTAGTGAAAACAAGATCAAAACTATAGAGCACATCTCCACCTATCGTGAGCATCCTTAAAAGTGGAAGAAGTGACTGTGAGAAAAAAGCTAAGGCAAGCAAATGTTCCACTTACTTCTGCAGTGCAGACAGACCCACACCTAAAGAATCCTAAATTATCAGGAAATTAATTGTGTAAATTACCTATCTCACCAGTCTCTGCTTACTTCTGTAACAGTTAAGCCAACATTGAAGTGATGACCCTTTCCTTCATAGAAATAATTGTGCTTAACTTCCCTTTGTTGCCTGTTGATGTGAAGGTTTAGTTACCATTCATTTAATTGTTCCCCATTAAGCAATGTCAGGGATCTCTTAAACTATTGAGTAACACGAATGCTGTAGCATGAAATCACTGTCTACTGCTACTCTTTATTAATGCTATAGATGCAGATGCTTTTAATCCACTGAAACATTGCATTGCTGCAAGACATAAGAAAGCAGCTCCTCAGTAATCTCCCTGCATAAACCAAGTGTTTCTATTTACTCCATACTACTTCAGTGCAGAGAGAAACTGTGTGTTTGTCCTTGTGTGAATGCTGAAGTCCTACTGATAAAATGTAAAAGCTATAAGTGAAACAGTATGCACAACATTGCTTTTGAAAGTGGATTTAATCAAACGGATGTAGCAGAAAGGATGTTCAGAGCACAGCATGAATATTAGGACAACATTTGACTGGAATGGAAAAGCCATCATCAGGCATTTGGAAAAGGAATAAGGCAACAAGAGGTAAGCCTGAAAGAGTATTAAAATTTCAGCTGAAACTTCTAGATAATGTTGACAGAGATCTGTCACTTCTGTACAGAAATTCTGTTGCAGATATATATATCACAATAAGCTAAATAATCAATGATGGGACATTCTTTTCATCATTTAATACCATTTGGATGCAACTACAAGCAGTCCACACTTACATAATAAGAGTGATCATGGACCCATTTGCTAAAAATAAAAGACAAATAGTGAAAATTACTGAGATTAAGACAGAGTGCTTAGAAGCCTGGTGTCCAGACAGCATGAGTCATGACACAAACCTTAGCCCTAACACACCTCAAGACAGAAAATCACTCTAATTTGTGACATTGATTGCAATCAGTGAAGTGGCTACTGTACATAATAGCTGCTCTTCTGTGCAGTACATTTTGTGCTGTACTTGTCTGATGCAATACAATTTATAGACTGCCAGCTACTAATCCCCAAAAGGGAGGCTTTCTTACTGCCTTTCTTCTCTGATGCAAAGCTTTTCCTTTTCATTGTTTTGACCCCATTTGTAAGCCCTATCTGAACACTTCACTGTTCTCTTGGCCCCAGTGTACCCCAGCATTACTCAGCTGGCAGTCACAAAATGCAATATGAGGCTGATCCAAAGAACAGTGAATCAGTGGAAGAAAGCCTGAGGTTTCGGGCTATCAAGAAAAGAAGGTGGGTAGCACAATCTGCAAAGAAGGTCTATTTTAGGTTCCTCAGTCTCCAAAATATTAATCAGTGTTAATAAGAGTAGCAAAAGAGCGGACATATTTTTGCTTTACTTTCTCTATTCATTTGCCTGTTCTATTCTGTGTTTGACAGGCATGTAGCTAGCTATGAAACATAATAGATGAATGTATCTAATGCACCATAGTAATTGATCTAAGGCATATGCTAGATTTAAAAACAAACTTAACAAACACAACAAAAGAAAACACACACACACACAACTACACCAAAGCAAAACAACCAACCAACCAACCAAATAACTTATTCCTGGTGCATTGTTCTTGGAGTAACTTCTTTCAGTTCCACTATCCATGATGCCAACAGGTAAACTCTTTTTCAACATGTGCCTCAGATAATCTTCCTATCAGCAGCTAAGTTGTTTATGATGATGTACTTTTCATGTTCATTTTATGTAGACCATGACAGCCTGACACAGGAACGTCAATTTATTCTGACTGCCAACAAGGCTCTGCAGAACTATAATGTCCATAGTACAAAGACTTTTTATGTGAGAAAAGAACTTTTGAGATAATGAAATGATGTTACCAAATCTGAGCAGCATGAATGAATAGCTCCTCTGGGGAATAATTGTCCAGCTTGTTAAGAACCAGATCTGGCATTCCCAAGACATTTCTGACTCATTCCAATTTCTTCATGATGCAGCTAGAATCAAAACATGGTCACATTTGTATCTCTTTTCATCCTAGTCCTCACCACCTCAAGCTCATCTGCTGAGTGCAGCAATGGATGGAGCGTCCTGCACCATCACAGCTGCTATTGCCATGTCTTGACTGGGTGAAAACAGACTGCTGCAGTTTGTGTTCTGCCACCCAGAATTTTGCTACCTGCAACATCTAGCTGGGTGTCTTCAAAAGCTCATTCAGAGTTTAAACCCTAGATATCAGGATCTGAAGACAGGCTAATTTAAGTGACCATATGTTAACTTTCCAGCTCACAAAATTATTTACTTTCAAAAAGATCATCAAGTCCATCCATTAACCAAGGAAATGAAGATTAGGATACTCACTCCTGTGCACACAGAAAGCTCTCACTTCAGATATTTGTGGGGTTTTTTTCCTCTTTTCATATTTATCTAAGAGGTTACAGGCTTTCTCTACTCAGAGATTTAGCCTAGAACAGCGGAGATCCCTCCTGAAGGTAG
>JANHGL010019983.1:0-32960 GCA_024611195.1 Ceyx melanurus
GCTCTCTCTTTCTCAATACATTATAAATATATATAGATATATATATATATATATATCAAAAGATATATATATATATATCTCAAAAGGTTTTCAAGCTTTCCCTTATAAAGCTTGAATAAATTAGTGAGCCTGTCTGGCTCTTCTGGAGTCTTCCCAAGCCTAAAGCATCCATGGAGAGTACCAGGATTGCCAGTCTATAAATGTAAGTGAACCTCATCTTCTTGAACATGTCTTTGTGTGCAGATGCACCCTGCACCCCCTGCTCCCTCTTTCCTTTGGTTCCCATCCAGGGGGTGCTGTCCCCACTCTGGTGCCATCCCCTGGTACCTGTTCCTCTGGAGACACCGACTTCCAAACCTTCTTTTAGACTCAGCTTGTAACTCCTGCAGCTGTAAATGCAGGATAGATGAATACCAGGCACCTGTTGCCTAATTCTTTGCCAAGTTTTTTGATTTTAAACTGCATCAGATCCTCGTTCAGGGGAATCTTTGTAACTTATTAGCTGTCGACTGTGTGGGAAAGTAGCAGCCATGTATGGGAATGGCAGAGCTGCTTCCTGAGAGTGAGAGAAAAGCAACAGCCACACTCTTACAGGGTAAATATGAACCAACATCTGGTCTTAATTACTGCTGAGGAAGGTACGTATATCATGCACGGAAATTATAGCCATCAGAGGAAATTCCTCTCAGTTCTATAGCAGTGTAATTCAGCTGAGTCCAAGGGATTTACTCCAGAGTCACCTTGCTGTGACTAAAAGTGGAGCTTGGGCCATCCAGCTGCTGTGGTCCTGTGTAAGGAAGAACTTAGCATGAAAATATGTGGCATACACTTAAACTGGCCATTGCTGAGCTGGTGCCTCAGCAGAAGAATACGTCTGAGACAAGGACAAGCACATCAGGGGACTACTTCAATAATATTTAACTGTCTGAAGTGATCACTTTAACTCTTAGGAAGAGTTATTAATATTTATTATCTGCATTTTAGTTGTGTCTGTAGGTCTCAGCTGAGAAAGATAACTACGAGCTGTAAATCCCAGTGTTCCTGCAATATCCATTAGAGGATCTCCATAGCAGTGACTGACATTTTAAAAGCAATGTGGATGGCCAATATTGAAAGGAGAAATTCCAAAAAGGCAATTACAGGGAGCTACAGCTTGGCTTGCACGAGGCTTTCCAAAGGGTTCCTGCAAAAATCCTTGGTATCAGACCCTGCATTTCCTAAATGATAATCCTCTTAAAAACTACATATATTTTACATTCTCCTGTTTAATTGTTCCATTTGTATACACTGTCAAAAACAAGGCCACTCTCTTGTATTCTGTAATGAAGTTAATTCATATGCCATACATTTGACATACAATAATGCAAATACAGGCATCATTCTTGTGATTTGTCTAAGGTGGAACATACTTAACTGCTGTTAAAATTCCTCTGCTACGGCCCCAAAATGTTTTCTAACTGTACCCCTAAATCAACTTCATTTTCAGCTTCCTAAAAACAATCTGAATAATCATTCATTGCTCTGCAGACTTCCATTCATCACAGGATGAGTGAGACTGTTGCTCTAGGTAGAAATCCACACTGTAGCAATGCCAAGGTATTGACTTAGCAGTGAATATTTAATTTCTCAGTTCACATCAGAGAGCAGTTTCAGTGCATCATCCCTACCTCTGTGCTAAGCACACTTTCCATCTTCCAATTCCAATAAGCAACAATGGAAGTGTGCTGCCTAATTTCTTCGTCTTTGCCTAAGGAGATCAGAGAAAGTGGCATGATCTCTGCCACGCAGTGTGCCCGGGGGCCAGCAAGGCCACTAGTATCTTGGGGTGCATAAAGGGGAGTGTGGCCAGCAGGTTGAGGAAGATTCTCCTCCCCCTCTGCTCTGCACTAGTGAGACCACATCTGGAGTGTTGTGTCCAGTGCTGGGCTCTCCAGTTCAAGAAGGACAGGGAAATATAGAGAGAGTCCAACAGAGGGATCCAAGGATGATCGAGAGACTGGAACATCTCTCTTATGAGGAAGGTCTGGGAGCCCTGTGCTGTTTAGCCTGGAGAAGAGGAGACTGAGAGGGGATCTTATGAATGTTTACAGATATCTGCAGGGTGGGTGTCAAGTAGAAGGGTTCAGTCTCTTGTCAGTGGTGCCCTGTGACAGGGGCAATGGTCACAAGCTGAAATATGGGAAGTTCTTTACAGTGTGGGTGGTGTAGCACTGGGACAGGCTGCCCAGAGAGGTTGTGGAGTCTCCTTCTCTGGAGACTTTCAAGACCCACCTGGATCTGTTCCCATGTGGCCTGCCCTGGGTGCTCCTGCTCTGTCAGGGAGGTTGGATGTGATGATCTCCAGAGGTCCCTCCCAGCCCCTGCCATTCCATCATTCTGTGATTCCATGTTTTCTACCAAATATGAGGGTTCTGAATCTCCCCAGGCTTCCATCCATCCCCATTCTTCATTGTCATGCTGGAAGTTGTTATTTCTGATCTCCTAATTAAATCCATACATCTCAAAGGAGCCAAGAGCATAAATTATATCCAAACAGACCTTCTAGTGAGGAAAGCTTTGTGTGTAACTTCTTTCCATCAAAGCACTTCACAGCAACAGTAGTGGAAGGGTTCTCATGCATTTTTGAAGGAAGCCTGTGAAACTGCTTTGAGCTTTTTTCTCTGTTTGCTCCTGAGCAGACATTCCCATCCCTTCGAATGCTTTGTTAGCAGGAATGTGGCAGAATGGGATGTCCCAGTAAGCATAGTTTCCTTTTGAATTTTGCATGCACTATTTTCCTCCCATAGGGATGGCTCATTGTGCTCTGCATCTCACCATAAATCAACATTTTTCCTTGGTGATGCCCGAGACCTACATCTCAATGCAAAGAAGGAACTGTAAAAGGGAAAATGCTGTGAGTTGTGGGGTTTTGGATCTCCATCAGACAAGCTGAGCTTATGCCAGAAGGCTGCCTTGTCCCCAGGATCTTTGCTGCCTATCAGCAGATAATTTAGGAGAAAAAAAAGACCAGGTCCCTTCAGAAAATTCATGTTAACAGTTCTGCTGCAAATAGTTAGATAGTAATAATGCTTTGAAACTTGCAGGTAGCTAGAGTTGTTTCTCTTCTGACCTTTACATCTTAAGTTCATCCCAAGGATCCAACCTCTCTTCTGTGGCCACAGAATTGGGGAAGGTTGACTCTGGAGAATGCCATGAAGAAAATGCTTGTGGAAATTCCCCTTCTCAGGCACTGTGGCTGGTTGGGCAACTGCTACTAATTGTGAGCATGTTAAAAATGGAAGCTGTTTCCACATACCAGAATATTTATCCATTAAAGATGTTTGTTTGTTTTTGCAACCAAGTGTACTCATCATCTGCAATTTTTAGAAAAATAATCTGTTCCCCAAATTCTATTTCTTTTTTTCCCTAAACTGTATTATATTCTAAGAATCAAGATAGTTGGAAAAACACAGTGAGTCAATAAAATGTTAGTTAATGAAAAGAAAATGTATGCAGTTGTTATATTTAGGGTACTAAGCATTACATGGTGACTGATTCCTATTACTGCAAAATAAATCTATAACTGTGTTAATGACACTTAGCATATGTTTAACTTCTTCATTCTCTTTTCACTTATGGCACTTTTCAATTCCTAACCTGTGATTCTCCCCTAAATACAGTCTACTTTATGGAAAAATTAGGATTTTTACTCTGGAAGTGTGAATGTTCCATAATGAAGTGTCCCCTGTTTCCTGTCCTGTCCAGCTTTGGGTGTGTAGTTGTCTGGAGTCTTTGCCTCTTTCTAGGCAGGAATGAAAAGAGAACTCTATTTATTTATATGTTGTTTCTAATGCTGTGGCATCTACTTGGCCTTTTCATCTTTCTGAGCAAATGCAACATTTATTGTGCTAACAAAGAATGCAAGTTATCTTTGGTGATCAGTTGCAATATCTACTACTCAAATTCCAGGTTTCCTATGATTTATCAATGTCACATTTCACATTAAAACACCTCATTGTCCTTTCTCTTAGTTTCTTTTCTCCCTTCAGCTCCTGAGCTCAGTGATTTGCAGTTGCACCTGATGTGAAGTCTTGTTTTTAGTTTATTTGGCAAAGTGTAACAGTAACTTGGTGGCCAACCCCTCTGGTAGCAACATGGTACAAACAGCTTCCTTCTCCTTCATTGTGCAGTTGTGGATTGGTGCTGAAAGCCAGTTTAGTACTGCATGTGGTAAAGAAGTCAGCCTGTGTTTGTATGTTTTTGTTGATTCTTACATTAATATCTTGCAAACAAAAACCTGGGGGCAGTAAAAGTGATGTGAGCAGAGCAGTCCTGGGAACAGAGCAACAGTGCTTTCATTCAGAGATTGAAATGGGCTACAAACTGGACTGGGACATGAATGTTTTGCTCTGATAACATCAGTTAGGCTCTGCTGCCATTTCGTTACAGCATATCTGATATTATTTCATGTTTTTCATTCATCTGAGATACAATAATCAAGTGCAATGTTTCAGCTCTGTAAGGAAAACATGAGCTGCTATCCAAGCCCTTTGCAAATATCCTTACATGCACTGTGGCAACACACACCTTCATAAACACAGTGCATGTTTCTCTGATGCTAATTGTGTTCCTCAGAAATAACAGAGCTATGTAGGATTGTTAAATAATATATATATAGAAACAGGTTGTTCCATAAGCAGTGTAAATAATGAAGGCCTGGTTTCCTCAAGATTTGTGTTCTTTGTCCTCAAATCCTCAAATTCAGTTCCCTCTGAGTTTAGAGCAACAATGACTCACCCATTGTGGATAATATTAGAAGTAAGTCAGGGCTTACAGCAAGCTGTTTTCCTACAGTAGGGCATAGCAATGTTTGTTAAATCTCTGCAGGAAATTTCTACTTCACCATCCTACAAGCAGCACTGAGGAGTATTGTTTAAAACCACAAGACTCTGAACTCCAACTGCAAACTTGCACATAAACAATGTCAAGTGTGTGAAGCAGTCGCTCCAAGTCCAGGCAAAGGGCACCCCTTACACCATGATAGGGTGAACTGGTGCTGTCAAGTGACATCTCCAGAAGAGTTTCTAGGGGTTCAGCACTTCCTCAGGGTCATACAGCTTTGCACAGGGAGGATGGCAGGTAGGTAAAGGGAGAAAATGAATTATGGAATTCTCATATCACATAATTAATGATGATTTTCACACAGGTGCTGAGATCACATCTGGGCTTGGTCTTATAACTGGCAATATAGATGCAGACCTGTCTAGTCCTAGATGCAAATGGAGATTTATTGCCTTCAAAATCATGTTAGAAGACTTCTGATGAGCCTCAAAAAGATCCTCTCTGAAGTTCCTAGCAAAAGGAATCAAAATAGTTGGAAAAACAAACAAACAAACAACAGAAATAGAAGCAGGTATGTCAACACTGGGGTTTGTGCTGCTTAGTTTCCAGGAACTCATCCTCTTCTGATCTCTTGTCCCTTTCTAAATGGGAAGAATTAGGTTGTGATCCCAAGCAGAGCCTGATTGGAGCAGGCAGTGTGCTTGGAGGGAAAAGTAGAGGAACTGGGTGAGTTTGCACCTCAATGGCCAGGGCAGAGAATTCAATGGGGGACCCTGAGAACTGGCAGAAAATGGGGAAGAAGAGAGAGTGGAGCACAGGCTTGGTCACCAGGCTCTTCTCAGCAACATGAGCACTGATGTCTGGGTGCAGTGGGGAGCCCAGGCCTGTTCTCAGTCACAGAAGTCTCTACTGCTGCCCAGGTGAGCCCTGCAAGGGAGATCTACACCTACAGGCACATCTTGCAGCTCAACCAGGCTCAGCCAGGAGCTATGTACCCACCTACAAGACAAGGAGGCTGGGCAGAAGTGCAGTTTTAATGAGCAAGCTTGGATTTAAAACTCAGTATTTCAGGATTTGTGGAGTACAGACAGCAGGGTGAGAGCAGCAGAGCAGACCTGTGAACACTGCTTATGGTAGGGCTGGCTAATCCTAATTTTTAATCTGATAACTTCCATCTTGGCACAACTCTTTCTTCTCTGGCCATGGAGAGAGAGAAACCAACCTGGTTATCAAAACCATGTTTAATCTTAATGTTGGCTTGATAACAGCATGTGCACGGGGCAGGCTCACCTCACTGCTGCTACTGAGCTGACGAAGGGCAAGAAGAGGTTAGAACTGGTATCTGTTGGGAAGCAGGAGCAGCAGGAGAGATGCTCTTTACACACAAGGTAGAGACAAACCTCCCCTGCAGTTCCTTCTCTTTCGACTTGTGCTTCCTTGTCTGCAGTTACCATTTCTGTGGGGAGAAGGAAACACCAGCGCATGTCTGAGATCCCATCTCACATCATGTCTCCTCATGCTGCCCTCTCAGTAACACCAGCAACGAGTCTGGCCTCAACAGCCCATTTATTTCCAGCTCACACTCCTGTCTCCATCCATTTTCCCCTGCTGACTTGGTGTCTGTCTGCAGAGCACCCCGTGAGCAGCAGCAGACCCTGAGCACATCTCTTTGCTCTGACTCATCCATAACTGCAAAACTCAGAAGGGAGGAGTGGGATGCTCGGGTATCTCTGAGTTCCCTGGAGTGGTTTGTCCCTCTTGTATCTGGTTTTCAGATTGCTGTCCTTCCTTGATAGAAACTTGCACTTAGTGTGTTACCTGCTGTCAGGAATGGCGCTGATATGAAACAAAAAGGTAATAATCTGTAGTCTCAATTAGTACCCTATGGTAATTCAATTAGTACCCTATGGTAATTCAATTAGTACCCTATGGTAATTCTATACATTCAGCAGGTTACAAACCCTGACTGCCAAATGGCTTCTTCTGCTGTTCTGCTCTCTGTGATTTTTGGCACTGTGTGTCCCACGAAGTCGGTGTGTGCATTAGCACAGCTCTGCTTTCTGACCACTCACTGTAGGAATGAACTGAGAGGAAGGCTCTGAATGCCAGTCTAATAAAGCTGGATGAAGGTGGATCATGAGAATGACCTAAATGTTTAGGGGATGTATCATATGACTGTGAGAAAACATGTTGGACTATTTGTGTTTAATATTTTTGTTTGATTTATGGATTCTGTCATCTTTGATAATGTTGAAATTTATAAATATCAGAAGACTTTTAGGCTCTACTAAAACAAAAATACTTTTTTTTTCTCTTGATCTATATGAACTTTTCAAGCATTATAAAAATCCAAACATCCTGAAATTTTTTAGCTAGATTATTATTTACTAAAACAATAAGAGACTCAATGGGAGAATGGATTATTTTATTCTATTTCATTTCCCCTAATATGCAGGTTTTTATGTTTTGAGTTTTTGTTTGTTTTTAAATTCTGATCCTGGAACAAGACACATTCTTGCTGCCAAATGTAAAAAATTGAGTTGTTTAAAAAAATCGAAGATTGGGTTAATGACTGGACTTGATGATCTTGAAGGTCTCTTCCAGCCAAATCATTCTGTGATTCTGTTTTTTTGACAAGTGTTTTTATTAACTAACTGTGGAATCTTACAAATCCACAAGATGGGTTTCACAGGAATAACTTACTCATTTCCAGCTACAAGTCATTGTAAAAACCTAGAGGTAAGAAAAGTCATCAATTCAAGGACAACTTCTAGAATGAGTAAGGAAGGAGATGAAGAGGGAGGGGAACTAGAACCCATAACTGAAGGAAAAACTGTTATTTAACACCTAAGCATATATGTGTGCATATAAAAACAAATCTTATAAAAAGTTTCGGGTTTAGAACTATATATTAAAAAAAAAAGACATTTTTTGCCTGAAGGAATGTGCAAAATATGCAAGACTGTGTACCCCAACTGGCTCCTCTCTGTCTGGGAGGTGAGTTGTTTGGGATGTCTGTGAATAATGGGGTTGCTGCTCAGAGCTGAGACAGGCTCTGGTGTTGCACCATCAGTGAGCTCTTCAGTAGATAATTATGGTCTGGGTGAAGCCCAGGGGACTGCTGGTCAGATCCATCTGTCTTCCATTCTTTCTCATGGTTTTCTCCAAGAAGAATCTTTTTTATTTGCTTTCTGCTGCCCACTGCATTTCCTGGAATGAGAGATCTCTTAGGATGCGATGCTGAGAAGTGAGTGTGCTGATTGTGCACAGATAAACACGCAGTGAAACACGTCAGATGTTCACTAATTGCACACTGCCAACTGCAGCTCCCTCTGCTTGGCCACTGCTCGACTTGTGTCAAAGGGCTTCAGGTTTCCAAAGAAGATAAAAAAGGAGTTAGATTGTTTTCAAGTGATTTAAAAAGTTTGTGGATCAGATGAAAATCCACCACGGGAATAAAAAATGCAAGAGAAATACTCTTTCATGTCAGCATTTATTCACTTTTAGGAAGACATTCATCCTACAGAGACCACTCTGCCATTCCCTCTTGTCAGGGTTCTTCCATGTTCAGCTGAAGGTGGACTTACTGCAACAACCTGTGCAGATTGTTCTGGTATCATCCTGTAATTGCTAAATTTCTATGACATAACTAATTTCAGACAACCAATAATCTGGTCCTGAAACTCAGAGCAAAATGTTGAAGTGCAAAAAAGAAGTTTTTTACAGCATTAGTGTTGACTATTGAACCAGCAACAAGTGGCTGAGCACCATAAAGCCCTTTGGAAAAGTCCACATTAAGAATTAATTTTGATTCATCCAGTCTTTATCCCTTTATTATGTGCCTTTGAGCACATATTGAGCTTTTTAATTGTAGAAATATTCATAGGTATTTCAGAGTCAAGTGTGAGAATGAAATTCCTTTTGGGCAGAAATCTGCCAGCCAACAAATGCAGCATCCCAACAGTTTCGTGCCCAACCCTGTATCTAAGATGTGGTGTTCAATTCATTGATTAGCTTGGGTTGTCTTTAGTTCTTATAACTGCATTGAAAAATCAATTAGAATTTGTTTGAGGGAATTTCCAGTAATCACTGGATATTTTGCTGTCTTTATTTACAGAAGCATTAAGTGTTTTTGTGCTTGCTGTAGTTAGAAAGAATAGCTTTAATGACAGCACGTCCGAAACTGTGAGCTAAAAATGGAATGGTAGTTCAAAAAGAAAACAAAAATAGTGACAGGGAATAATTTTGCTTTAGAAACTGGGGATATTAACATGGAAAATATGAATAGGTAATTATGTAATGAAGCATGTGGCATGTTTTCACTTAGCATGTGGGATACTGTCCCTTTATGTGGTGACTGTGGACCAATCAAGAAAAAATAGGGAAAATTGAGGAAGGGAAATATTAACAGCATATGGAAGCAGGAGCAGCTCTTCTATAGGGAAGGAATACATCACCTGTTTTTTGTGGGAGGTGCTCTCAGTTATCCAAAGGACACAGCTGAGGATGTTCATCTCTCTGTGGCCCCATCAGGAACATCTTTCCAGGCTGCCTGGAAACTCTTGGTTTTCCTGAAAGAAGGTGCCACAGAAGGGCCCACTGATAAATGCAGTCTCAGATTTGCTGCCTACCAAGGGCTCAGCTTCTCACCACCACTGAGCCAGTGGGATGATTCCTCTCAGATAAAAAAAAGAGGGTACACTCTCACATGTACAAAAGAGTGGTGAGGTGCACCTGTGTGTCCTTTTCCAGCAATAAAGAGCAGAACACACTGAAGTCAAGAGGAAAGCCCTGAGCCCTCTTGTCAGGCAATAGGCAGACCTCAACTGGGTTCAGTAACTCTTTGGGTCAGTCACTGACACTACTTAAGAACATAACCCAAGAGACATCCATTGTGCAAGACTGTCCTTAGTGAATGATTGCCCTCTGGGAGTTCTGCATTTCCACGTTGGATATGGTAGTTACGTGCACACGAGTTTTGGTTCTTCCCTGCCCTGAAGAGCTGAAACAGGATGGGAGATTATGACAGAGCAGAGCAGTTTGTCTCAGACACTTCTTTTTTTTTTTGTCCCAGCCACTGAGGCTCTGACTCAGAACATGTAATACAGGGAAGATCACAGACTAGTTCTGCTGTGGCTCCTGGGAGCTGCTGCAGCCTTTTGTTGTTGTACTGGTCTGGTAGCAGTTGACACTCTCTCTGCATGGGCAGCAGTGACAGATGACATGGAGGTACTGGAAGATCATACTTTACAATCTCTTTCTGATTTTTAGGGCATTAGTGGCTCAGCAATTTCCTATCCCAGGGCAGGTACAGTATGAAAAAGACTGAGAATGATTCTAAGCTCTCCTCCAAAGGTCCTTCAAGCCTTAGTTCAAAAGAATTGGCAGAGGGCTTGTAAGATCCAATGAAAGGTGCAAAAATGAGCTATGCTTCAGTATTGCAATACTATGTGCTTGGCAAACATAGCCCAGATCTAAGAGGAGATGCATGAGACAGTTGTTCATGTACCTAGTGACACATTTACTCAGATATCCCACCACAAAGTGCCCAGCACTGACCACAGGAGAAAAAGCAGGACAAGGTGACCCTCTGGGGTGACCTCACGCGTGTCAAGTGCAATGTGATAGCTTTTGTGTTCATTCACTGTCATTTGCAAATCAGCTTCTGAGCCCAGCTTAATTCCTCCAGCTTCATCTCCATCACTTTATCTTGTGTTTCTTCAGCACTTCATCGAGGCCATGAAGGATTTGCCTGGTGACTGATCTGGAGAAGATGTAGGAAGGCAGTGGTTGGAGGCAGAGCAGCATGTGCCGTTCTCCAGGTTCCAGCCTGACCGGGACTTGACCCTTTTGTGCTTTGCTGTGTTTTTGGTTTTGATTTCAGAAAGTTTTGATGCTGCTGCTGTTCAGGAAACAGAGCAAAAGCTCATTGTTTTCCCAGATTATCTCCTCAGATGCACTCCTGAAGTATATTGCTTGGGCTGTCTGCAGATCAACCACAAATGCTAAAGCAAATAATACTGTGGGAGACTGAAAGTGCAAATGCCATTCAGAGAAATCACAGATACTTTGATGTGGGCACTTGCTTTATATTTCCTGCATTTCTTCACTCTAAATATAGTTTTGGCTTTAGCTGTTTTCACCCAGACTGTCAGTCAGATCTCTGTGCCATGAAGTGACACTGTATAAATGCTAAGCACCCGATGACTTCTGTGTCCTGTACCACAGCCTGGGCCACTGGCACAGAAAACAAAGGCATGGATGTGGGAGGATTGAGGTGTCAAATGCATATGTAGGTCACGAGGGAGTTTGAAACTCTGGGATTAATTTGTTTGGTTATGGAGACAGGTACTAGATAGTAATCCAAACCTCTGAACTCTGAAAGTTAAGTAATTGACTCTGGATTTTGAGTCTGGCACACGTGCAATTTGTGCCAACAGGAGAGGCTTGTTGTTGCAGAGAAGCTAGAGATAAAGGAGTGGGAAATGTCTTGTTTTGATGATATTATTATGTCTTTCTAGTGGTGGAATTGAAAATAATTGCCTTCCCTAATACTGTACTGTTTTCTTCATCTCTACTGAGCTGGTAAAATATAGTAAACCTGTACAGTAAAAAGGATGGTATCTAAAAAGTTATCAACAGCATAGGTGCAGCAGTTCTTGACCTGTTCTTGCCAGCACTACAGCATTCAGTAATGGCTCCCGTGCTTTAGATCCTGTTCTCACTTCCTCTCTCTCTCTGAAGGAACAGTTTCTTTGCTGTTATGTCATGCACCACAAATATCATCCACATACTTCTTCCTTTCAGCAACTCTACTTCCAAGTTGTGCCAGCCAGATGGGTTGGGATGCTCTTTAAAAATACTGTGTGGGGCATAAAAGAATTGGAAAATCCATAGCACAAAGACCATGCCAAAAACTTGCAGAGCATTCATTTCTGAGTTGGTTAATTTTGTGTTTCTTACCACTTATGTGAAAGCAAGAATAAATCTTGTGTGGAAAATGGATGAGTCCTGTTCCAGCTCCGTGTGTCTGTCTGCCACAGCACAAAAAAGTGCTCCATGTGCTTTGCTTTCAACGTGTGGTTCAGTGGATGCCTTCAGTAGCCATTTGCAGTGGGTGACCATTACTTTTGACTGCAATAACCAGAGGACAGCAGTTAATAAGCACACCATCCATGACTTTAGTGGTTTCCATCACATTGTCTCACAGCCATCCTCTCTAATCCATTGAATGCTCTTTGTCAGGAAGCCACTCCAGATTTCCAACCATCCTCTTTTTTTTTTTGGCTTCTTTTTCAAGTGGAGAGCCAATGAGAGGAAAGGACAGAGAAATCAGAACTGCATTCTGTGTTATGAGCATTCATTGCCATATTGATTCCCTCCGTTCCTTTCCTAATCCTTCTCAATTATTGAGAGTTCAATTACACCCTCATCTTTCCAGTAATGATGAAGAAAAATTGTTGACTAAGTAAAAAAAAAACCAAACCAAAATCAACAAAATAAAAAACCCCAAACCAAAAAACCACAACCCATGAAAAATTATTGTTGATTCTGGAGCAAATAGTATGTGTTTAAGACCATGGAACCATTTCCTACAACAATGTTGAGCACATGTCCATTTTCTTGGAAAGGAAAAAAGAAAGGAAAAAACTCAGCAGGGTTTGAGCTAATTAAATGGCATTATGTCAGCAGCACAGGGGAAGGATGCATAGCAACAAGGAGAGAAGAATCTGATACAGAACTTGCATTAGTTGTCTGCTTTGTCCATAGGAGACTTGGACAGAAATTAAAGCACCTGCATGGCAGCTCATAATGAAGGGTAGATTTCCTAGCAGTGGAACAGGCTGAAACTCTTTAGTTCCCCGTGTTTCAGGGACTGTTTGGATGTAGATTTTTGGCTGAGGTGTGGTTTGGAACAGTCTTCAGCTTTGGCTTTTTTCTTGTGTTTTAAGGCACTTGGACTCTTTTTTTTTTGGAGTAGATCTGATAGCAATGCATGTATTACAAGGACAAAATCTATAAATATATATAGATTGTATATAATGAAAATTTAATGGTGACCTTACATTCATAGTAAATACCTCAAAATATATACCACAAACTTTTTCCCGTTAAAAAAAATAAATAAATCTTTTCCTTCCAAGGAAGGATATGCAAAAATACCAGTAAATATGTAATACTTCATTACAATTTCTAAAGCTGTTTCATTTTATTTTAGTTTTCCTTTCTGTATCCTTGTGCAACTTTTGCACAATCCAAAGTAATGCAGAGATATAACTCTGGTTAATATTATTTGCTCTAAAAATAGTGTTTGCCTGTGTATTCTGGTACCTGGTTTATCTATATTACTTTTGTTCTTTGAACATACACCATTATTCTGGTCAGCCATGTGTTAGGATGTCTTAGAAGAACAATATACTTCTTGCTGCTTACCCCCAAACTTCTGCAAGTCTGTCTCCCAGGAGACACAGCACAGCCCAGGTTCATTGGCTGTCTTTTGAGATACAGTGCCCAGAACAGAGCCTCTGGCTGGGCTTGGAGTGTGTTGAGATCACCACTGAAAAGTGGAGACACTCTCACTCTTTCAAACAATAACAATCTTATGCCGTGTTCCCAGGAGTAGAGATGAGATGGGAGTAGGTACCAGGCAGTCAGAAGAAAGTGCATTTCTTTCCGTGTGTTTGTGGGTGAGAAAGAGAAGATGGGAAGAAGGAAAGTCCTCTTTGCAGAAAGATGATCGTGATGAGCAGTGTCCATGGGGACATTCTGCAAACGTCCACATTCTCTGCTGTCCAAGCCCTAATCCATCTTAAAATCCCATCCCAGCTCTCCCATTCCTCCTCATGTAGAAACCCTTTCTGGGTCTGCAGCCTCACACCTAGACCCCTCCTTGGCAGATGCCATAGTCCTCTTCTCTGTTCCAGTGCCTGTTCTCTTCCTGGGGTGGTTTCTATAAGCTGAACACCAGTTTCATGTATCAAAACAAACTCCGAGAAAAAGAGACGACAGCAGGGACATGTGCAGAACAAAATATATGTGCTGGAGCTCAGTGTTGTGAAAAACAGCTTCCTCCTCATGGGGCTTGACATTGTGTTCAACATCTGCTAGGCTACTTAGCTCTTTAGAGGACACCACGCTGTTGCTTCACCACAAAGGGGTATTTCAAATAAAACTAGGTCTTACAGTGATGCTTGCCCAATATTTCTGCCTCCTTGCTGGAAGTCTGTGCCTAGGTACTTTCTGAACTAGAGGGTGTTTCTTTATCTTTCTGTTTCATAGCCCCTCACGGACTTCCATTAATGTAATTGTATTTCTAAGCTCTTTGCTATTTTAACCCCTACAGCACGCTGCAGGACAGAGTTCCACAGCTTTTCCTAAGCTCAAAATCTGCTTCAGCAAGGTGTGCAGCAGACCTGGCCTGTGTCGAGACACTAGAGCCAGGACTCAGTGAATGTATGAGGAGCAGCCGAGCTCAGTTTTGGCGATTTATGGGCCAAGCTGTAGACTATGAAATCAAACTCGCAGGATACAGAGCTAATAAGTGCCAGGATATCTGTCAAAGGAGGGACACAGGTCACAATCTTTTATTAAAAAATTACCCCATGGCTTAACAATATTTATCGTGCTGTCTCCCAGCTGCACTCAGCTGACTCCAAAAGCTAGTTGTTGAAAGAAAGCAAATATTTCTCTTTCCAAAAATAGTGAGATTGGGAAAAAGGAAATGTCAGCTCAAGGCATGGCTCAAAAAGCTCCTCTCTGGTGGGTAACACAGCCATGCAGCCACAAAAGTTGCTTCTTAAATAATGGTATAAAAATGGCTTTTGTCAGTCACTTGGAGAATGTAGCAGCCCCATCAAGACACCGGTGAAGCTAATAAAAAGGGAGGAGTGGGTTATGCTGGAATTCCTCAAAAATCCCTGCAAATATTTGTTTTATTGCATTTTGAATGGATTCCTTTTAAAGTTCCCTGCTTGACCGCCCAGAGCATTTCTGTCCTCTAGCCCCTCAAATAACAGCTTAGATAGGAAACTGAGTCCTTGAAAGTCCTTTTTCCTATTTTTTTTTTTCTGAGGGAAAATGTGAAGACAAACAACCTCCTAGGATAAGCTGCTTCTTATCTTCATCTTGTAAAACTCCTCCAGGAAAGCTAATTAGAATATGTAAGACAGGGCAAAGAAGCACCAGAAAAGGAAAGGAAAAAAAGGCCTTGAAACCCACAGGCAGTCAGCGGAAAGTCCTGGTTTTTATAGTTCCCGTCAGCAGCGGGAGAGCCTGGAAAAGGTTGGACAGCAGGATCTGTGGCTCTGTGATTCATTACTTTGAGGGGAGGTTTAGCATAGCTCAGGAGGCTGAGTGGCCCCAGCATCCCTATGCCTGGGACAGAGCCACTTGCTCTGGTGGCTGGGCTTGAGAGCAGCCCTGAAGAAAAGAACTTGGGGGGTGTTGGTAGATAAGAAGCTCAACATGAGCCCTCAGTGTTCTTGCAGCCTAGAAAGCCAATCCTGGGGTGCACCAAGAGCAGTGTGGCCAGCAGGTCGAGGGAGGTGATTCTCTCTCTTCTCTCTCATGAGACACCCCCCAGAGCACTGCACCCAGTTCTGGAGCCCCTGGTACAGGAAGGATACTGTGGATGTGCTGGAATGTGTCCAGAGAAGGGCCACGAGCATGATCAGAGGGCTGGAGCATCTCTCTTGTGAAGACAGACCGAGGAATTTAGGTTGTTCAGTCTGGAGAAGACTCTGGGGAGACCGCTTATCTGAAGGGGGCTACAAGAAAGCTGGGGAGGGACTTTTTAGGCTGCTGGGTAGTGCTAGGGCTAGAGGAAATGGATTCAATCTAGAGATGGGTTGATTCAGATTAGACGTTAGGAAGAATTTCTTCCCCAGGAGGGTGGTGAGACACTGGCACAGGGTGCCCAGAGAGGTGGTGGAAGCCTCATCCTTGGAAGTTTTTAAGACCAGGCTGGATGGGGCTCTGAGCAGCCTGACCTAGTGGGATCATGTGAATGTGGGGATCTTGGTGAATCTATATGATGTATCAATAACTGTCATTTTTTATTTAATTTTTTTTATTAATTCAAGCCAGCTCAAGTTTTTGCTCCTCTCTTTTAAGATTTCCCATTTTATGTCACCTTCTGTAGTCTCTCCTTTAGCCCATATTGAGCCCGAGTGTGTGGAGTCTCCTCCAGTCCACGAACTCCATGCCTTGCCCATTAATTACGCAGTGGGGCTGGTCGGAGTGCTTTGAGGAACACCCAGTTGGTGACGGTGCACTGCAGCCCCTTGCCCAGCCCAGCAGTAACATCCGTGAAGAATTCCCCTCTGCTAGTGAGCCGTGGTGACCTCCCCTTCCTGAAGCCCTGCTGACTCTTTGCAGCTCATCTGTGCTTTTCCAAATGTTCTCCCTTTTGACTCCTAAAAAGAGTTTCAAAGGCTTTTGGTCACAACTCATGTCAAACCGACTGGTGTGTAGTTTCCTACTATGTCTCTATAGGTTCACTTTTAAAGCTCTGACATTATGTATTAGTCATCCTTTTCCCTCAGAGACCACTGCTGAACTCAGTAAACTTACAGAAACATCTACCAAAGTCTTTTCAGTTCCTACTGCTGTCCTGTTCAGTATCTTCCGATGTCCTGAGCTCCAGACAGCCAAAACCTTATCCTGTGAAAAGTCCCTGGGCATATTGTTACACCCCTGGAGTTCAAAGACTATGTGTAGAGATGCCAGAAGAGTTATTTTGGCTTTGCACAACCGTTCGTGACCTCAAAGTCTGGCAAGATAACATCTGAAATAAAATTTCTGATATTATGAAGAATAGCAGCCTCGGGAGAGCTGCTGCAATTTACTCCAGGCCTCTTGTATCTTCAGCTGCATCAGAAGGCAATTGCTCAGCACTGTTCCTTAGCAGGACTCCAATGGTACTTTTTCCAGCCAAGTAATTAATTTACCATCTTCTCTTGTAATAAGTTACATCCCCAATAATTAGAATTCTGCTCTTTTGTGGCATCAAAAAAAGGAAAAAGGCAGGCAGAATCATTGTCCCCCGAGATCATTGTCAGGTTGTTTGATTTCTCTCTCTCTGAACTTTTCTGTACCCTGTTCCCATATTCATTATCTATTTCCTGACTTTATTACATATGGTTTTGAAATAATCACCATTCCTACAATATATTTTGCTTATGATGCTGAGATGTTCTCCTGGCCTTCGTTCAAATGTACTAGCCCTGTGGGATTTCCATATCAATATTGTTGCCTCTCTCAGCACCATTTTTACAACTAAGTTTTCTATTCAGCAAAAGATGTTTTAAAATCAAAATTTACTTGAGAGATGAACCAATGAAGCAATAAGAAAGTGTAAACACAACTGTAAAACTTACCATTATGGATGAGATTTGGGAGGATGCATTTTAGATTTGGGATCAACAGGAGAAATTAAGAGAAGCAGAAGGTCCTACTGTAAAGACTGATCATGAAGAAGTACTTCAAAGGTGTGTTTTTAACTGAAGGACAGCATGCAGCGTGCTGAAGAATCTCATTTTACATCTATAGTGAAATAACCTATTTTCTGTGCTTAACGTGGATGGAAAAAAAAAAAAATCAATGCAATTATAGTTCTTCAGAACTTGAAAAAGTCTAATATTTTCCAGACCAAGACCTAGTAAAGTCTTCATGGGATCATTTGAGAATCCATGGATGTTTATGAGACTTACCTGTAACCTGTCCCAACACCTTTTTAAGCAGAAAATACTTAGAAGTTATTTCTGCTCTGTCACTCTGTTTATCTTTGGCCAAGCCAGCAATGCTCACATGGTCTGTGAGGACTTTCTCTGTATTTTGGTTCATTTATGCACTCCTAGGTGGTGGGGGAAGGCAGGATGTTTGTCTTTTTTCGCTTCTGTTTTTGGTAGAAGTCAGTTTGAGTTCAAGAGCAGACTGAGCATGTTCTTGGAAGAGAAACCCACAGGATTATTAAATCCACAGGCACCACATCTTAATCAAGAACTCGCCAACTGAAAATAGTTAGAGAATGAGAGATGACTAATGGCAAGTTTTGTACAGGCCTGTCGTGTTCTTTCTCATCTTTAAGCATCCATCTAACTACCAGAGCTGGAGAAATCAGCGAGCTCAATGGATTTTGCTCTGAAATGTTACATCTTTCTGTCTTTCTTCTATTGCAAAATTGCTTTGATAACACAAAATGGCTTTGTTTTCACCTGGTAATTGCTCCCCCACTAGCTGCATGCCTTGCACCCTATAGATGTGCCCAGAGGTACTGAGGACATTTGGGCAGGACTGGAAAATATCATGAAAATCCTCCTTTAAAAGGCAGAGTCCAGGCAGATGATCTACAAGAGACTGCTGGGGGAGGCAGTACAAGGCCAAGTGGTGATGTGATGGACCTTAGGGTGCCTGTGGTGACGTGATGTCAAGAAAAACTTGTAGCATAGAGGTGGGATTTACCCAGTTTGTAGACAGGCACCTGAAGATGAAGTGGCTCACCCAGTTCATGTGTCTGCTCTCAGTGTTAGGGGGATAGAGGGTTCCTGCATGACTAGCTAGGTACCCAGAGTTGCAGGAGATGCACACCACACACTTTTGTCTTTTATTCACATCAAGTCTGTTGAGAGAAGGAAACAAGGATCTGACTGTCAGGCTGATGCCTTCCTGATGTAGCTGTCCCAGCTGATGACCCTAACCCTGCTCTGGCTGCCCAGATGTGTGACCACTCCTTCCCATTAAACCGTGTAGGTGTGAAATCCCAGCAGGCAGCCTCAGTCAGTGAGAAAAGCTTGTTCTGGCAGCGTATAACCAAAATGCTCCCTGAGTCTGGCCCACAAACACTGAGTCTGCACTCTGCTCCAGGCTCCTGCTTGCAGCCATACACGCTCCTGTTTATGAAACTGACTTCTGTGTTGTCAGTGTCCTCTTCAAAATCCCCAATATTTATATGCATTCGGAAGTTTCTCCTACTTCCTTTCAGAAGCTGGATGGAGACAAATAATAGATCAGAGACCTTAAAGCACTTTTAATGCACTGCACGCTACCCACAGCCACCTCCTCAATAAAAGTGAGATCTGCTTCTGGATTGTATCCTTATGTGGAGTTCCAGTTTCCAAATCCTCCTTTCAGAGACTCCCTGAACCTGGATGGTCACATTTGCTGCTGCTAACTGTTCCAGATTTGCCATCTGGCACTTCTCAGCACTGCAGAGTGAAGATAGTTGTCAGCAGCAATGCAAATCACTGTTGTTTTGTTAAACTAACCTATAGTACGTCCCCTCTTCTTTTCTTCTTTATTTTTTTTCCTCTTGCTTCCAAAGGGCATAAATAATTGTGTTTAAAAATGAATAAACACACATTCAAAGACATATAATATCTTAACCACATTCCAAAGTCCTTGCTCAGGCTTTTCATTCACTTCCAATGCCAATAAAACGCCAACTCGAGTGAATAGGATTTTGGTAGACTAAAATTGAGTAAAAATTTCAGAAGAAATTTGGCAGAAATTCTCAACAGCAGCGTTGGCAATTCAACTCAGAATGCTTATTAAAAGGAAAGCCGACCTGCCATTTGTGGCTTGGAAAAAATGTCTATTTTGAGGACTTGGCTTCTTTTCCCCTCTCACTTAGATTCTCTTTCGGTAGCGGTGTGATTGTTAATGCTTGTGGATGAAATGCTGAAAATCTTCCCCTCTCTGCTGCTTTTCATAGCAAGGAGAAGAAACCCCCCTCTGGCAGAGCAGGGGGCTCCCTATCACAAGGGATGCAGGAGCCTGATGGTGTCTTTGCTGCTGGTCAGTCCCACCAGTGTGTGGCTTGTCTGGTAATTGCTGGTTTAGCTGAGCAGCAGCCGCTCTGAGCACTGGCTCTGTGAACTCCCCTCCTCGGGGAGGCTGTTGAGGAAAATCTGTCGAGGACAGGCTGAGGCACAGGGCACCCAGGGGAGGTTGTGTTCAGCACCTGTGGACTTCTGCTGCCCCTGACACTGCGAATTAGCTTGATGAGACACTTGGAGCTGCCACCCTTTGTCCCCTGGGATTGTCACTCTGCAAAGTTTTGATCTCCTTCTACCTACCAGGCAAGTGAGATGGTTTTCTCAGATACAAATCTCCGTTCATTATTGGCAGAGATATTTTTTTCCATTAAATAACAGAGTGTAATCTCGAAGCAGGGAGCACCGTAGCTGCACAGAAGCAGTTAAGGATCTGTCTGGAGATCTTTGAAATTTCCCCTTAGTGGGATTTCCATGCTGATACCATCTAACACTTTTTGAGGACTGTGTATTTCTGTTCTGCTAAGATATCCAAATTATCAATCTCTTGATTATAATATTCATGATACTCAGAGACCAGGAAGAGCACTACAGCACTTTAACCATTTCCACTTCCAGAGTTGAGAAGTTGCCCACACACTGTCCTGGTGCAATGTATCCTCTCTTTTTGTGCCTCTTTTTGTCCAGAAACACTCCATTCTGCCATCACACACCAATCTGTGCAGGTTTTTCCCTTTCTGCCCTTTCCAGACCTGTAAGTCTCACCCTGCCCTGAGGTCACCACTGCAGTTTCAAAGCACTGCCACTTGGTCGCCTTGACGTGTCACTAATTCGCACTGATATGAGTCACACAGCATCCGACCCTGTGCATGGGGTGTATTCTTCCTGCTGGACAGGCTACTGGCTGGTAAAATTCAACAGAGCTCCTGCAGAGGAACAGCCTTTCCCTTTATCTCTCCCAGCACTGGTACTGAAGAGACCTGGGTGACTTTTCAGTTAGGATCTCAGTGTACCCTGTGCAAGACTGATCACTGCTGCTGGGTCCTGCCAGATCCTTGTGGTCCTGCACCTAAATCACCCTCTGATGACATTCCTGCTAACAAAGGGTGGATGTAGCAGGCTGCCTTCCTCCTGCACCTCTGCCACATCCTCCCCCCACGCCCTGAAAGGGAAACCTCGAGAAGAAACACAATAAAAATCAGGGGAGACACAAAGAGGTAGAGAGAGCCTGAGGTTCAGCAGCACCAAACCAATCTGTCAGCAAAATCTCATTACAATAATAGATGGTAAGCCTTTCATTGTACTACCAAGGCAAGCCCATCCTTGCCCCACATTGTTTTGCTACCGGAACTTTTTTTTCCCTGATCCCACCACCCCTTTCTAAGTGCTGGATGGTCACAGCCTCTCCTTGCCCACCTGGGGAGGGATAGGGTGCAAGAGGGGGGCCCAGTAGCCCCATGGGTTTGTGGCTCAAGCCAGGAGACAGGAGTGAAGCAAGGACTAATTCCTGTGGCAGGTTTTAGAGCTGGGCACGGTGCACATCACTGCTCACAACTTTTGTTTGTGTAGCTCTTAGTGCTGAGTAATATCCAAAGTTTCATGTCACTGCAGCTACAGACTTATCAGCTGCCATTGCAGCTTCAGACTGACGGGTATGGACTGACTGACAACTCGTAAAGGGAAGGATTCAGCTGCTTTTCAGTGGCATCATATCCTTGGCAGCAAATGTATTTTCTATTTCACATCGTCACGCATCCAAAGTGAGTGCCAGGCTCTGTGAAAACAAAGGTCTGCAGCAGAAGCTCTTGAAGCCTGAAAGGAGCCCTGGACATTGCTCTGGGGTGGCAGTAACAGGGCAAAACCACTGCAGGGGAAACCTCCCAGAAGCCAGCAAGGTCTTCTGAGGGTGAGCTGGCTGCTCTATTGAGACCAAAAGTGCAAGTGTAGACCTGATGAGCTGAGGGGTTCCTCTCCCTGTGGGCAAGTCACACTGACTCACTGGTACCTGATAATAGATTGTTTCTCTCTGGGTATTAGATTTGAAACAGTAATGAACCCCAAAGAGGAGCTGAACAATTTTAGAGGAAAAAGTTAATTTGGCTCATTGTGCTCATGATGCAAATGACCTTGGAGGAGGAAGGCAAGAAATGGATGAAAATAGCTGTTGGGTTTTGTATTCAGGCTGAGCTCTAATTCGTAACCTCCCAGAGAGAAGACAAATGTTCTGATCTAGTCATTGAATACAAGGATTTATTAAACTTCTGTTTCTTGGATTCTGCATCCATGAAATACACGAATGTACCATTGAGTTGGAGGTTTATGAATTGGCTATATGAAAAAGGTGATGGCTTTTGAATCTTTAACCTCATGGTTAGAGCTAATCCAGAACATTGCTGCAGATGTCTGAAGCAGCAAATAAAGTTGTTTTTATGTCTGTCCCTGTTAGGAAGGTAGACTGGCTTGATTTTTTTTTTTAGGCTAAACAGTTTAGGAAAACCTTTTTTCACATGTAACATTTGGATTTTAATTTTTCTTTTACTTCTGTTGTCTTAGGTACATATAGATACTTATTTTTCTTTTAAACCCACGTATCTCTGGATCCTACAGTACAACCAAAAGAGCCTAAAGGGTGTTTAGAGTGTCATATTGTGATTTATCATGCCCTGTCGCTTGTAGTCTCAGTGTTCCTACTGCCTCATCCATGAAAATGTTACCTTAGTGTCTTTTAAGAAGATTGCCACATAACCTGTACGTTTATGCACATAAATATTATTTGACTTTTAGCATAAAGCTATGGAAAAGCTGAGATGCTGTTGAGATAAGACATCAGTGCTGTACCTGGAAGAAACTTTTGCAGACCAGACTTGGCCCAGATTTCAGTTTTATTGAAACCAGACTCCCTTGCAGCATTTAGCTCCTAAATCTGTGGTTCTTTGTCCAGACCCTGACCCTCAGGAACTGCTGTCACCCAAGGCACACCATGGGAGGTGTCCCAGTGGCTGCTACCACAGTGGTGCAGAAATGATGGGCTTGGTGCAAAGCTCTCACTTTTGGTGTCATTTGCAAGTGCTTTTGACCCCATGGGAGATTTCTTCAGAGGGGGCTGGGGCTGTAGACTCTCTGGATATTGGAGGCTGTGCCTGGACAGACATGTGGAGGGTATTAAGCCCTTCACAGTCCCCTTCAGACACCTTGTAGGACCCAGGGCTGGAGCTACACGGGGCTTGGGAGGCATCCCGGTGGGACCAGAGTTTCCCTCCCACCACTGCAAAGGGTATCCCAGGGCAGGGGAAGGCAGTGGCCTGACTTGGCTTCTCTCAGCTGCCAGATGGTGTCTTGATCACTGTGTCCAGCTGCCACAAATTACCGCTGTCCCTCGGCCTCAGGCTGCTGGAGGCTGCCCTGGAACTGGGCAGGGAATCAAAGGAGTGTCTGACTGATGCTTCAACTGTCCCCTGCCACGGCTGCTCTGCCCAAGCCTCTTTGTCTCAGGACGTGCACATTTGGATGCAACAGAGGTGTGTCCACTGTCCAGAAGTACTTCTGAGGTTCAAAAAAATACAGGCTAGCTTTTTTTCCCCATCCTAATCCGTTCCAACTTTACATCCTCACCTGTCTCTGGAATAAGATACTTTCAATTACCACAGAAAGCTGCTCATGAAGTGCCTTGGTTTGCCAATGGAAACTTTAACAAGTTTTCTCTCATGGGATTTCCCTCTCAGGGCTTGGCCCTGCTGCTTTTTGTTGGTTTTGGGTTTTTTTCACCCTTGTGAGTAATGGGACAACTACTCAAAGGCAGCTTTCACATGAGACAGAGCTGCTGTGCAGTGGCCTCCTGTTGCAGATAGAAGGGATGAGATAACTGGTGTGTAAGTGTTGCTGATTGTCATGTCTGCAAGCACAGATGGAATGGATCCTACACCTACACTAACACAAATAGGCTGACTCAAAGGGGTAGCATTCCTTGTCAGAGCCATGGAATAATCACAAGGAAAACAGCATTTAGCAAAAAGAAGACTCAAATAAGGAAAAAGTATCATGGTACGTGGCCTGAAAGCAATTGCACCACAGGGTCAGAGCACGGGACTGCAACGTGGACTTAGTCCCAATTTCTGGAGGGGAGCATTGTTGAAAAAACTCTGAAACCTGCTGGATCCTTGCCCTGCTCTGAGCTAAAAGCCACTTGCCCTCTGTGTAGTAGTAGGGGACCAACACCCCCCCCCTTTGCTGTCTTCAGACCAGAGACACCTGGTTTGACAGTGGTACAGCTCAGGTAGGTGAGGTTCTGTATACTGCATTTCAGGAAAGGGAAGCATTTAAGGGGGAAGTAATGTGATGCATTGCTTGAGACACTAAGGCCAGCAGGATGGAAGTTTAGATGTATTTATTTATATTTAAGATGTTGTCTGCAAGATGGGAGGGAAAACAGTGTACAAAACCTGGTAGAAGACTGAGTAATTCAGTCACAGAGTTGGTCACGTTACATTTTTCAGCATTCAGACTCTATATTCATACATTTTTATACCTCTAAAACACCTCAAGTCTTCCTCCACAGGAAAAAAAAAAAAGTCATTTTCTAGAGTTTCTCAATTGAACGCTGTAGCACTAAGCTGGATTTCACCCCTATTGGTCAGAATTTCCGCTGCCAAGAGTGCTTCTTTATCTTCTTATTTGTTCTGCTTCCTCTGGCTGAGTTACTCTGAGGGAGGGAAAAAAAAAATCCTTTTTATGGGTTACATTACTTATGTAGCAGGCATGAAACTGCAAACACCTGGTAGAGTTTCCCTCGTGTGAGCTGCAGCCTACCTCAGAGAGTCTGCAAACATGTGAAACTCATTCTGAGGATCTCAGAGGCCCCCTCCATCACCCACTGAATGTCTTTATGAGATTCATTATGGAGCAGCTGTGATTGATACTGGTGATGATGCAGTAGAGGCTATTACTGTTTGAGATGTGGTCACTGTCATCCAGAGGACTAATTAATTATTAAATGAAGGTAAATACAGCATGTCCCCCTGTTCATACATCCCCTGCTCTTGGCAGGGTACATCTGGCTGAGGTGATGCTCACTGTAGGCGTGGGGAGGGCTGCATACTGGCCCACGAGGATGTTCATTTTGGCTAGTGAACTGAGAAGTAAAATATCTGAAAGAATTCCTAAATTAATATCAGATTTACAATGGCTAAATAAGAAATGAATGGACAACAAAGTGTTCTGTGACCGAGCTTCTGCCTTCTGTGCATTTCCTGAAATATTTTCTCTTTGGTAGCAGGGAAAGCCCAGATTTTTCCCATGCCAAATAGTCTGTAGTATCTGTGGCACCATCTTACACTTGGCAACTCTATGCCACCATCACTGTGGAAAATAATATTTTTTGGCTACAACATGAGTAGCTTTCTGATGGATGAAAATCCTGTACAAATTCAAACCTGGTATCAGCACCTGCAGAGTTGTGTGTGCACACGTGCTTCCTGCACTCACGTGTGCATGGAGCACTGGGGGGTGTGTGCATGTGCATGAGGACTTCAGAACCTCTTTTAATTGAATAAGACTGTCACACAGGAGTGACATTTAAGGATCCTAACTTCTTATGGGGGGAATCAAGTGAGCTACTTCATAAGTTTAAAACAATCTCTGGGACCTGGGGCACAGCCACTGGCAGCTGAACTCTGCTGGAATAACAACAGCTTCCTACGAGGCACCTCTGACAGCAGCACCCTTTGAAGAGCCCCATCAAAACATCTGTTGAGGAGAAAACAAGAACTTCATTTTTCCCTTGCTGACTTGCACCTTCACTAGTTCTTAATGTTTAGCCTCAGTTCTCAGTAACCCCTATGGTTTGCACAGGGTTTAGATGCTGACCAAAAAACCCGAGCCTAGCCACACGCTGGTTGAATTACTTCACTGATCACTACCTGGCTATATATTAGGGATCTAAACCCCCCCTGCAATGAACTCTTTTGCTACCACCTGCATCATGCTTCACAGTATTGCCCATTTAAAATAAACCTGTCCAGATTGGTTCATCTCAGTGGAGTTATGTTGGTTTATACCTGGTGGATCATATGTCTCTAAGTAGGACAGAAATGTCTTTAATTTTGACTGGCTTGATCCTTTGTTGATGGTTTTCCCCAATCTTTTTTTTTTTATAGGCAAGTTCTTCCCTTTTTCTGGTTTCCTACATGGCAATAATATATGCTGTTATTAAAACACCCAGTGTTTCTTTACTTAGCATCTTGCTAAGAAATAATAAATCAAATTGAATCTTCCTAGGGTTATTGTTTCTACAAATGGCCAAATTCTCCTCTCAGTTGTACCTGTGTGACTATATTGAATTCAGGACTGTTCACTGGTAGAGACAAGAATTTAGCTCATATTTTATAACTGAATCAAGTATTTTACCAGGTTCTCCTTTTCTTCCTGTGTGAGTCAGTTACACAATACATTTGGATACTTGTTCCAGCTGGGACTTTACACAGTAATCCACAGCACTCATATGCCAATCTCAAGTTTATACTAGAACCAATCTTTAAACAGTTATAAGTTCAACAAAACAGAAATTCAGGGTTCAGTGTCAGAGAATTAATCTTTTTCCAGATGCAACAGAATCTGTTCATTGTAGATGATCTTAGTTCATGAAAACTGCATTTCTTTGAAGGGCAATTGTGCTTAGATTTTACATTTGGCTCAATTAAGGAGCCAGTGGGTCACATCTCTTTTCTGCGAGTCACACTACAAATCAACATATGGGGATTTTATAATGTAGAGACAACCTAATGATGGCAAGGCTGAGTGATTATTTGACATATATATAAAGCACACATATCCTAAGGTATGGAAAATTATCATTATTTTCAGATAGGAAATAGCTGGCAATTGAACAATGCCTGTAAGAGCCCTTCTTGCACAAAACATTCAGCTTTGCATGTTCCTGCCTCGTGAGTCACCTGCCCCAGTGGCAGTACAGCCATTAGCACCTTCTGGGTTTTGAGATATAAACTGAAGAACCTTGCTTTTCAAGGTGCTCAGCCTTGAGAAAAATAGTTGTTCTTGTACCTTGAAGTCCTAGTGAAGGCAATGGGAGTTGGCTGGAAAAAAACACAGGTCACCTCTGTGTCTCTGATTTTTTGGGTATTGTCATTGGAGTCCTGTTAATATCACTGTGACTCTTGGTTGCAGTTGACTTGGGGAAAGTTGTGTGTCAGAAAATATGATATGTGGATAGAAGGGACAAGAGAGAGGTGTCCCTGAAGATCCCATGATGACAGGGAGCAAGCAGGGCTGCAGTGCCTGGCTGCATACAGCTACCTAAGCCCCACGTTGTCTCCCTGGCACTGCTGCTGTATCTCAGGGCACCTCCACATCACCAGATAAGGAGTGGGATATTGCATTTTCCAACTGCACTTCATGGGAAACCCAAGCTCTGCTTCCATAGCCTACAGCTTCGAGTGTGCATGTTTTTCTAACCTAATTACCTTTTAGAGATGATTCCTTAAACCACCTGAAATGAGATCATACCTACAGCAAATGGACAGGGGGAACTTGCTTTTCATCATAGCAACCAGACGCTTGAAAAGAGTTCTCTTTCAGTCATCCTTTCAAAAATCCTACACAGTCTCATACATTTGTGTCCCTTCAACTCAGCTGCATGCTCCTCTAACACGTGTCATTCCATTTTATCTTACAGTGTATGGTGCAAAGGGAAAAGCAGCCCAGAGGAGCAGCAGGTAACCTAGTGAGTCCTGACGGGATGCACTGCAGGGGCTCATGTGGAGTTCGAAGTGAGATTCTCACTCCTCACAGCAGAGATGAAATTCAGGTACAGTAAAACTTCCTTGTTCCAATGGGCTAAGATAAGGATGCCCAGAGTTAAGCATGCAAATCAGCTTTATCCAAAGCTTGAACCTAAGAGAAGATGAGTCAGGGAGAAGGGAAGGAGGGTGCATACCAGCACGTATGAACATTTTGATCATATCAGTCTGGATTTTTGCTCTGGCTTTCTGTGTTTTCCTTGTTCTAAGGCAGAGAGCTGTTCTGCTTCTGTATGTGTATTGACTGTGTCCTACAGCACAGGACTGTGCTGGGTGCTGTAGGGAAACACACCTAACTCAGCAGTGCTTCTCCTCACCACTGCTGAAAACCTGAAACCTAACAATAAGATGCATTCTGATGTCCTGTCTCCACCCCTTTCTTAGAGGGATGAGTATTGGTATTTTGTTCTTGGCAGCCATTAGCTGGTCTTTAAAAAAATCAGGAGGATGAGAGGCTATCCAAATAGAGATTTTTTTCTCTATTTACCTGTACAATCATGTTAAGCCAAGGGCTATCTAAGATAGAATTCCTCTCAAGCTCTCCTTACTTCATCTGCATTGTAAAAGCCATGACATACAGTAGAAGACAGAAAATGAATGTAAATGTGTATACGCACAAATATGTGCTATGGGCAGTGCACTGTATCCAATACTGATGTTTAAGGGGTTGCTTTGCCTTGCCTGTTATTCCAGTCTGTGATGCCTTACAATTCAGAGAAGCATCCATCATTTATTTTTATTCCCCCAGGTGAGATGGAGCCCTGGGCCTTATTTAATACATATCATTGGCCCCTCAGTGGGTACAGAATGGTTATAGGTGCACTTGGGAGCTGTTATCAGGGCAAGACTTGAGTGAATATTCATAGGATGGTTTGGGTTGGAAGGGACCTTAAAGATCATCTAGTTCCAAGCAACCTCCACTCGAGGGGGTTGCACGAAGCCCCATCCAACCTGGTTTTGAAACACACACAGTGTCTTACAGATATTGAGACTGATACTTGAAAGCTGAGATGCAGCAGCACTATCTGCTCTAGACAGGTAGAATAGGAACTGGTAGCTCTGGTTTACACATGAGGAAAAGAGGACTGGGCTAAACAAGAGCAATCAACCAATGGCATCTGGGACAGTGAGTTTCAAGAGGACTTAACTTTATACACGTTTGAGTATTTAATGCCCAGATCTGTTTTGCTTTTTTGGTTTTGCTTTTTTTTTTTCTTTTCTTTTGTCAAAGTCAGACCTCCACTAACACAACCCCAGTGCAAACTTTGTCACATCCTACTTAGGTGGTCACAGGACTACCTGAGCTGGTAGCACTTGTGGTAGCCTTGTCTAGACTCTCTTAGGTAACTTAGTGATAGGCAGAGTCTTCCCAGGAGGGATTCATCAGGTCCACGTAAGGTGCCCACCTTAGGAAGCATGTACCACAAATATCTATTTTTGTCCATGGACTATGAAGGGAATAAGAACCTGTAGTTCAAAGATGAGGCCACAGGTCAGCTGAGGGGAGCTCCTCTCAGGGGTCTAGTGTTAGCAAAGAAGACTCCAGTTCTTTCTGCATAGTTTTTTGGCTGTCCTGTTAGATCCAGGCAGCAGTGTTGTGTTCTCTGCACAGTTTGCTATAATATTTACCAGCTGATCATGTATTTATCAGATAGATACCCACAGACAGATTGCACAGCCATCCACACTTCTTTTACATATGGACATTGAAACCTAAAGCCATTTCTGGGGAAATGAAGGGCAATTATTGCAGAGCAGAACTATGCTGCTCTTAAAATGAACTTTAGATGTTCTTCAAAAGGACTTTATAAGGAGCAGGTAGAGTTTCATGTTAACCATTTGGGAAAACACTGCAAAGATCTTTATTACTGTCTAGTTGCAGGAACTTACTGGGTATAAAGCCAGGAATGTCTGCACAGCAATAGGATGGCTACATTTCTATATATTGCTTTGTACAAATATTTTTAGTGCCTTTGCAGCCATTGCTAGTGGTGTTGCCTTTTATATGTCAGACATGAAATTTAATTCTGCTCCTTCTTCCTTGATTTACTTCACAGCAACAGGAGTTTCACTCAAATAATTAACCTACATGGGTTGTAGACAACTAGTTGATCAACTTACCAGAAGATTATCTGATTTATTGATTGACAGACTGCCAGCACTTCTCTCCATGTCCAGAGATCTCAGATGATGTCTTTTTTTTTCCAGCAACACAGGCAGAGAAAGTGCTAATCAGTTCTTTTCTGTTATGTCACTTACTTTCTGCAATAGGCTCGATTGCATTCCTTGACCTTGTGTAATCTAAATCTCCTCATTTTTCAGTAGAATTGCAGCTTTTAGTGCTTTACCCATGCTATTGTGGCTGGGTTTCTCCTTTTTTTTTTCCTTTCCTTTCTTTTCCCTGCAGAATAATCTAACTGCTGGTTTACTCAGATCTAAGAATTGGCTGTTTGTTTATGGCCAGATTAATTGTAGGTACATACTGTTGTTTTCGCTGTAAATATCCATCAGGAATCCAGAAACTCTTGCCATTCAAATGACTCATTTATTTTTTTCCCTCCCCAGACTGCTCATTACTTTGCTTTCTTACCATTCTGGGTCCACAAGTTCTACTATCAAATGAGCTTCCTATGGAAAAGGTGTTTATTTGTTTTCCTTCTGACACTTTTCCAAATCATTGCATGTACCACTAAGTATCCTAAAATTATAAATATAAATATATTTATATCCAAATATAAATTCCCAGCCACTCTAATTTCATGGATTTTATTTAATCTATTTTAAAATCATAGAACCTCTTGCTAATCTGTTATTGAGATGAAGGAAGGATCTGTTAAAAACACCTTTTAAAAGCCTTTATCTGAAAGCTTTGTAATGATGGGATTAAAGCATGCTCAGGAAAACACCGATGCTCTGAACACCAAAGTGAGTCTTTCTATCTGAAGTGCATTTGTCACATCTCTAGATCATTATTTGTGGTAAAAAGAATTACCTCTTAGGAAAGAGCTTTATTAATTTACATTGTCCAAACAGAGAAGACAAAGCCCACTTTCTTAAATTATTTATCAATACATGAAGATTTTTAAATTATTAATTAATTTCATAACAACTACCTACTACATTGATTAAGCAAACTGGAAGTGAAAAGCTTCCCTTGGATGCAAACAGGAGCAGAACTACTCAGTGTCCTTAATGCTGCTCCCTAATATGGGACAAACCCTATTAGCAAAGCCCTGAGTGTTCTTACAACTGGTTTGATACCAGTTGCACCTAACAATGGGAAAACTACTGAGGCAAGGAAGGGAAGATGTTAGAAGTGAGACCTCAGAGAGGGGAGCACAGTTCGGGGCTCCAAAACTTCCTGCAAAGTTGACATACACTCTACGGGTGGCCAGTCAGTCCTTTCCAAAAGCCACAGAATTAAAGGAAAAATAGAAAAAAACACAACCTTTTAATGATTCCAGTGGATTATGGACCCATCTCTGCATTTTCAGAGCACTAGTAAAAATATCATCATCCATTGGAAACAGAAAATGCTTATTTAGAAATAATCTTCCTTTACAGAATTCCCAGGCTGTAGCCTTAAATGCAAATGTCATTAGATAGATGATAAAATAATACAATAAGATACCTTTTTTTCTCCTGAATTCTCAGAGCAATAGAAAGAACAGTGGGCAAAAGTGCTTTAAATATATTAACATTTTTTTTTTAACTCTGCAAGCCTTTGTTCTCAAGAAAGAAAACTGCTGTTTCACTTCCCTGAAGCGATTGGTAATATGATGCAAAAACATCAGAGAAAATCTAATCCAAGATAGGTGCAGTCCCCAAGGGAACATGCTCTTCTTTGTTTTATATTTCCATTGGAAATCTGGGAGATTTTGCATGCAAACATCTTATTTCATGGGGCTGCTTCTCAAATTGAGAGATTAAATCTAGCACAGTATAAAGGGCTTTTCAATAAAGTGGGTTGCACAGTCTTCTGTTTACAGAAAATTGATGCATCATCTGATATGTCTGAAATTGCTAACTTCTGTTTCAGTAAAGCTGAAGGAATTTCAACCAGCCCATTATCTAATCAAGAAAAATATTCCCTTAGCATCTTGTCTTAAGGTAGCTGGCTGGCAAGCAGTGTTTGGACTACTATATATCACGATTCATTACAGCTGCAAAATGGACTGATTTTCTTGGGAAAGTCATATTTGCAGAACTATCCATCATCCAGAAAGTGTTCACAAATGCCTCAAAAGCTGCAAAAACAGCTATTAAACCCCAACTTCATTTTGTTTTTTCTTCCCCCTCATTTCATACACAATCAAAATTTAAATATTTAAGATAAGCCATCATTCTTCTTGAGTAAATGTTAACTGAACTCACTGCAGCAACAACTCTTGGTATGAGGCACAGCCAATTCATCAGCTCTGAGCTTCACCCCCCCATGCCCACAGCATCCCATCACCTTCCACCAGGGCAGAAGGCGGCTGACTTTGCTCAGCCCTCAGCACACGGGTGTGAGTGAACAGGTCACTTGCTTTCAAGCAGATTCCAAGCCAAGTTTTGTGGGAAGCAGGTGGGAAATGTGCCTGCTGGGGAGACCCTGCAACTGTGGACCCAGTGGTGAAGGGCCAGCACTTCCCTCCTGCTCTTTGCTGATGTCCCTTGGGATGTGCAGAGCTCAGGTGCTGCGGGATGGTTGTGCCAGCAGCTGGAGCAGGAGTGAGCAGCCAGCCTGTGTGTGTCACACATGGATGTGCTTCCCCAGGTCTGCACACCTTGGCCAAGCCTTTGTCAGCCCCAGGCTGCTCTCAGACAAGTGGTGCTGTTTAAAACAAGTGGCACAGAAACTGCTGGCCCAGAATAAGGAACAGAAAGCTGATGAGAGTGAGGCTGGGAAGCAGGGCAGGCAGCAAGAAGTACAGGAGCAGGGTCATGGCCCCACAGCTTTACAGCTGTCACGACAGCAAAACCTGACACTGCCTTTCCTCTCCTACCAAGTAAGAAAACTCTGAAAGCTGTAATTCACAATGCCAACCTTTTCTGCAGGACTTTCCAAGAGTAGATCTCCAAGGGCTTCACTAATGAGTTAAGGAAAAAAAGTGCCCATCTCCTGGGTTCCCATCCACCCCTCCCAGAGCTACATCTTTCTTCCTCTCCATTCTTCCTCTCTGTGGTTTTGTGGAGAAGAGCAGGTCTCCTGTGACTGCAGGATGGGACTATTGACACTCCCACATGCCTGGAAGGGGCTCCAACATCCACTCAGGCAAGTGGAACAGAGGATGTTTTTCTGGACTTAGCTTTCAGAAATGAAAAGCTGATCCCTGGTTCCAGGAGGTGCAATCAGAAATGTATCTGAAGCAGAATCTGCTTCCACATACCTTCTATTACTATTTTAATCTCTATAAAAAAAAGTACATTTCTTGGCAGAGGTGCCAATTAATACATGGATTTCAAATTTATATTTGTAGATAGTTATTTATATTAGTATTTGTATATATTTGTTTTAGTTAGCAAACATAGCTGAATCCCAAATCCCTGTGATTTTGCGCAACTGGTTTTTTTC